>JAJOZX010003064.1:5000-27500 GCA_023014485.1 Bathynomus jamesi | reverse complement strand
AGTGGTTAGCGTCGCTGACTACGAATCCATTGGCCCGGGTTCGAGACCCGACGGCAGTCGGCGCGCAGCAAAACCCAGCTGTTCATCCTTCCACACAATAAAGAAAGTGGTTGGTAGATAGATGGGTACCCTAGGTGGCCTAGTGGTTAAGACGCTAGGCTGCTGATGGGGCGTGGTTCGAATTCCACGTTAAACTGTAGGTCTAAGGTGGAGTGAAAAGCTTGACCTTCGTCATAATGAACAATTCGGGCGGAAGCTAACCAAAGGTGTGTGTGTGTGTGTATATATATATATATATATTCCATTGTACGTAAAATATCAAATAAAAAAATGGAAATAAATATAACGTAAAGTATAATTTAATATAATTTGATGTCATTCAATGTACAGGGAGTGCCATAAATCCCTTTATCCTCATCCTCATTTAATAGGAAAAGGTTCAGAGATAAAGAGACTTATGAAACACCCTGTACATGCGCGGTTTCGGTTTCAGATATCAGTATACGCTGGTCAAGAATGACCCATTAAAGTTTCGGTGCGAATTAATCCTGTTTTGTCACACAACGAAAATGTAGAATCTTTTTTTCTTCAGGACTTTGTAAAAACTATTGTTTTGAAACCGGTTTTGAAAACTAACTTATAAAATAATCATGATGGGGTTGTTTAACCTCTTTCGCAGCATCTAAGGTCATATGACGGAGGGGACCTACAGCTTTACGTGGGATCTGAACCCCTTAAGGTCGCTACATAGTGCATAGTCCCGATGCGGTGGACGGTCTCCCATCCAGCTACTATCTGACCCAATGTCGCTTAACTTCGCTGATCAACGGAAAATGGTGTTACGACATTGGCTATGATGACGTATCCCACTAACTAATATTGGTTCAAGTGTATATATTCTCATCCATTAGTGAAGGAGATGGAAGGAGATTGTTCAACCATTTGAGAAAAGCGTCAAAGTTCTGATTTTCAGGTCATATTGAAGAGAATATTTTAACCTTAGGAAAACAAAAGAAAATGGCTGTTAGATAAGCGTATTCGAGTTTTATATCATTAGATTATATTCGTTGGGCCTGAGCAAAGGTTAGTATACGGTGAGGTTCGTGAAAATTTCTTAAAAGAGCTCTTATACAAGGTGTCCCAAAAAAACCTATATACTCTTTATAGCATCATATATTTTATAATTTAAAAAAAAACCAAACATATTGTTATAGCAATTGCCAATGAAAAGTAAATTAGTAATCTAAGTGATCAAAATGTTATAGCGAGTTGTTTGCATATAAAATTTAATTAACTACGCCAAGTGCTCAAAATGTTCTCCGGCGGCATGAATGCACTTTCAATACAACAAAATCGTGTGGTCTGATGAAGCTACCTTCAAGCTGAATGGCACAGTAAATCGACACAACTGCAGGTACTGGTCACTTGATAATCCACACGTTTATGTGGATAAACATGTTAATTTACCAGGATTAACAGCATGGTGTGGTTTATCATCCAGGGGTTTGGTTGGACCATTTTTCTTTAATGGGACAGTTACCGGTGCCGCATATCTCGACATGCTGCGGACAGAAATTATACCTGCAGTTCGGAAGTTGTTTGGAAACGACGACTTTTACTTTCAACAAGATGGAGCCCACCCTCATTATCATTGTGATGTCAGAAGGTACCTCGATGAAACGTTGCCTAACCGTTGGATAGGACGAAGAGGAAGCGTTGAGTATCCTCCACGTTCACCGGACTTGACTCCACTTGATTTTTACTTGTGGGGCTACCTGAAGGATGCAGTTTATGGTACAAGACCTGCAACACTCGAACACCTTAAGAATGCAATTAGGGAAAAGTGCGGGACCATCACAGCATCCACATTAGTCCATGTCTGCGAATCAGTTAGTCGACGCATTCAAAAGTGCATTCATGCCGCCGGGGAACATTTTGAGCACTTGGCGTAGTTAATTAAATTTTATATGCAAACAACTCGCTATAACATTTTGATCACTTAGATTACTAATTTACCTTTCATTGGCAATTGCTATAACAATATATTGTTTGTTTTTTTTAAATTATATATATGATGCTATAAAGAGTATATAGTTTTTTTTGGGACACCCTATATATATCCATAGTTCGCAAAATGTGTTATCCTGAGTTTATTTGCACCCAGAAGGCCGCAAAAGTTTTTGGAAATTAACTAGCTTACAGTTGGTATAGTGACTCCCTGCTTCATTATAGGATCATTTACCACAGTTAAATAACTTAAACCATTGGAACTATAGAATTACTCCCCGACAGCCAATTTTAAGTGAAACCAAGTTATGTTTAAAAAACAGACAGGATATGTCAAAAGAGTCGATATATCTTTAAAGATATCTCGACTCGAACAGTTGGGTTCGTGGTATAGCATTATTTACCTTTGGTCGCGTAACTAAACAATCAGACTGTGGTTAAAATACAGCGCACTTCTTCTTCTTTCTCTTCGCCCGTTCCCGCCTCTATGCGGGGTCGGCGTTTCTGACCAGCCTCCTCCACACAGCCCGGTCCTGGGCTTCTTCCTCCGACAAACCCTTCTCCCTCAAATCGTCCCTCACCTTCTCCATCCACCTTCGCTTCGGTCTGCCTCTCTTTCTCCTGCCATGCACCTCCATATTCATCGTTCTCTTACCTACATAATCTTCGTCCCCTCTCATCACATGTCCATACCATTTCAGTCTACTTTCTTGTATCTTCCTCGAGATTTCTCCAACCTTTGTTGTGCCCCTTATCCTTTCATTCCTTACTCTATCCAACCTTGTCACTCGCACATCCATCTCAGCATTCTCACCTCCGTTACATCTAGTCTTTTCTCATGATCTTTCTTTATAGCCCAAGACTCAGCCCCGTACATCATAGCCGGTCTTACCACAGTCTTATACACCTTTCCCTTAACCCTTGCGCCTATTCTTCGGTCACACAACACCCCTGAAACTTTCTTCCAATTTTTCCAACCAGATTGCACTCTGTGTGTTATTTCTGTGTCCAGCTCACCGTCCTCAGCCACTGTCGATCCCAAGTACGTAAACTTACTTACTCTCTTTAACCTCGCTCCCTCTAAACTAATTTCTGAGTCTTGATTTTCGTAGAACCTCAGGTACTCCGTTTTCTTTCTGCTGATTTTCAACCCTCTGTCTTCAAAAGCCCTCCTCCATTCCTCCAATTTTCTTTCTACTACTTCTCTCCTGTTGCTGCACAGAACAATATCGTCTGCAAAGAGCATACACCAAGGGGATTGATCTTTTATCCCCTGGGCCAACACATCCATAATCAAAACAAAAAGGTACGGGCTCAAAGAAGATCCCTGATGTAGACCAACCCTCACGGGGAACCATTCCGTTACACCTACACTACTCCTAACCTGGGTCCTTGCTCCTTCATACATACTTTGCACCAACCTAACGTACTTCTCCGGCACACCTTTCTCTCTCATATACCTCCAAACTTATACAATTCAAACTAGAAAATTTTCGTCATACAAATAAACGAGAAGCCATATAACTATCAACCTGGGTGGCCATTAATGTCTACAGAACGAAAAAACCCAGCCCTTATTCTTCAAATGAGATCCAATTCATGTACAGAGTTTGTCAGTAGACATGGTAAATAATAACAGTTTTTTCTGAACTACAAATGGGCGTATAGCTTGGCGAAAATCGCACTTATAGCCGCCAATTAAGGCGAATATTAACATGGACCAAGGTAACGCTGCGCAGATCTGAACTGTTGTTATACGAGTCTTACTTTAATCATTTCACATCGAATGAGCGCGCATTAGTATGAAGACTTTCTATAATTAACCATTTCAAGAATTCTCTTTCCAACGAGCAGCAATTCAGTATTATGGTTTTAATGAAATAATACATAAGCAATTATTTGGGATGCTATAAAAAGACTGCCCTTATATTTATCGAAGGAAGTCTTAATTCTGTTTAGTATGTATCCATTTTTAAGAACGCATGTAGATTTAACAAAACATGAACGTTTAGTAGCTAAATACACATGCTGCGGGAGGACTGTGCCATTTGTCATGCCTCCCAAATGGAAGAGGTAAAATTAATCGCAAATTCTTTCCTGGACATTACCTAACCTATTATTAAGCCCAAAAGTACTAGGATACACATGTTCTTGAAGATAATTTTTGCAGTTTTTGTTGAGTAATGTTTCGTACCAGCGAGCAAATCTTTGTACTATACGACGATAGTGATATCACGATCGAGTATAATAAAAGAAATTAAATTGTAAAATGAAAAAATTAATGTTACATTATAATATATGTATATTATAATATATGTATAGTGTTTTAATGCGCAAACTGCAAACGATACCATGTAATTTCAGTAAGTGTCCTTTACTAATCTGCCTAACACACACACACACACACTCTCTCTCTCTCTCTCTCTCTCTCTCTCTCTCTCTCTCTCTCTCTCTCTCTCATCCATGTAGTAAATGGTAAAGTTAACCAAATAAAAAGTATGCAAGTCTAGAGACTTTTCATTTCCCCATTTTAATATATTAAGTTAGAGACACTATAGACCTTGACAGTGAATAAATAGAAGTAGAGTGTCAATAGATTATTATTTATTATATAGACCCACGCAAAAATTGGGCACCCCAACTAAGTTCTTAAAAGTGTTTGAGTTGTGGTGCATCTACAGATGTCTACAGACGTCTACAGACATCTACAGACATATGTATAAACTTACTGCCATATATTTATAAAAATATTATAAGTAAAATAAATCGACATCATATAAAAATTGTTAAGATGTTGATATCTCAAAACTGCAACACAAGGAATCTTTCAAATTAGTCACTCGTAAAACTTGCAGTATGCACGAATACATCACAAGGGCATGCAATCATCATTGTAATTTACTCTTATCCATGCAAAGTTTAGACTTATAAACATGCACTACATACAATTTAATAGGTTTACATTTAGCGTTTCAGGCATGAAAATATCGATGCCAACCAATGACGAGTTCTTCAAAAGAGCTTTCGGAAGACCTGAAACGGAAGATGGTCGACTCACACAAGTCTTGAGAAGGCTAAAAGAGAATTTCCGAGTATTTCGATCTACCTATCACTACAGAACGGAAATTCATAAAGAAATAGAGCAATTTGGTATTGTTGAATTCTTACTAAGATCAGGAACACCACCACAAATATCCTCCACAGCTGCGAAGATTGTCCGAGGTGTCGCCGAGAACTTCCAGTTTACTACCACTTACTATACATACGATTATTATGGCCGAGCCTTTATAACTCTCTGGATGCACAACAATTCAAAAATTTTCAAGAATTTAGTAGGTGTGCCCAGACTTTTGTATTCAACTGTATACAAAGCAAAAAAGGAAGCGATTAAAGCAATTAAGTACAATTAAGGTGAACACAGAAGAAGAAGAAGAAGAAGAAGAAGAGGGCTTATCATGGGTACAAGTCGGTATGAGTAATTACAATTGCGTACGTGTAAATGTTAATAATATAGATAAATGTTTTCTGCACGCACGGAAATTTATTTACCTGATATAATTAAAATTTCTTCTACACTCCTCCTAAAAGAGTTTATATACAAGTTGCGCATCAGCTACACCTTTAAACGTAACTTTTATGTAACACTGAAGTCATTGTGTAACATTAACGTAACTTTTCCAGCTTTAACAAAAGAGCAAACTCTTTTCCAATTTCTCATCATTCACTTTTTTCTGTAACTTTTATTGGCTTTTATCTTTCTTAACTGCGTAACTTAGGCGTAGCGTTTTTAACAAATGAAAGCTATATGGATCCTTCCACATAAATATGACCTATAAAGTTTCATAACTTGTATAATATATATTATGCATACTACACCTTAATATAAAACTTAGATGCTGTAATTAGAATAAAGTAACTGTAGACATGTTTTTGTGCTTAAGTTTTGTAATTACATCTAACATGGCCTCGGACCAAAACGTCATCAATCTTCAGTTGCGTACCAAGAAAGCCGTTGTCGAAAGGGTGAATTTTGTGTATTTCTAAAGCTCAGTTTTTAGTTTTGTAATTAATGAGTGACTTTGGTTTTCAAATACGTATTAGTTAAAGGTTTTATTTTATGTTGCTAAATACGAGTATATCATTTTAATCACTTAAGTTTAAGTGAACCACTGAGTCCGACTGTATATAAAGTGGTTTTGGCGTTTTAAAATTTCTTAGTGTTTGCTTTTCATAAATTCTTGAAAAAAATTTTTCCTTATTAAATTTCGTGTTGAGTGACATCCATTACGACATTCTACGTATATTCCTTCTAGTTATAGAGCTTGTGAAGCCTGGGATTATGATAGCTTAGGCCCTCGCCAAAGCTAATTTCTCTCCGGAAAGTCGACCATCTTCGTCGAAAGGAACCAAAGCGATCACTAAGTAAGCGCGTCATGCAAATGCGAGAAAACAAAGCCCAGTTCCACAGATATAGTTTAGGAAATTCAATAATCGTTTTATGTTAACTCTTCTATAGACTAGTTAAAAATGTCATACTACGTAAAAGCTTGCATATTTGTCTAGCAAAATATTTTGAATTTACTACCAGGCCTAAATTATTTGTGAGAAATTAGCGTTGGAGAAGGCTTATCCCATCGTAGTCGCATGTTTGACAAATTCTAGAACGAAATAATTCACTTAAAAAATCATAATGTATATAAAACAACAAGGAACGTGGACAAACGTATTTTCAGGGACGTAGGATAAAAATAAGTAGTTTACCTAAAAAAACAGGAAACATTAAGATTTTCTAAAACACCAAAGCCACTCTACAGTTCGGGCCTCATTTGTACACTTAAACTTAAGTAATTAAATGATATAATCCATAATATAATCTAAGATCTTTAACTAACATGTATTTGAAAACCAAAGTCATTCGTTAACTAAGAAAATAAAATTCGAACTTTAAAAATACACAAAATTCACTATTTCATCTATTCGTTTTGATGGTACCACTGAAGATCGATGACTGCATTATAAACATATGTCACTGAGTAGGTTTCTGACGTAAGACAATGGCCTGAAAATTAGTTTGAATATTCATTACATGGTATAATTTTTCTTACAAATGAAGACTCTGTATTATACAGGGTGAATCACTCGCTGGTAGCCGCAGTGGATATATTAGCGATACTCTGGGGGCTACCAGCGAGTGAATCACCATATATATTCAAAAGTATTTTTGAGATTTGCTCTGTCTGCGCATGCGCACTGGGCTTGTTTAAATCATTTCACGGTTCACATGAGGAGGTGGATGGGAGATTATCCTTAAAAATTAACTTAAAAGATGGTTGAGAATGGTCTGCATTGTAAATAATTATCTTATATTGCAAACTTTTCTCAGTCTTATACAAAATAATTTAATGGAGTCGAACAGATTAAGTATGAAGTAATAAATACATGCTGAATTTTGATTACTTACAAATTTTAGTCTGAATGAATATACTGAGACATGTTTGAAGTTCCCATGAGTTAAATTTGGAAATGTCTGATGGGTTGTTGTCAAATTTAATAATGCAAGTTTTCCCCAATATTTTTACAGGTTTTTTCATAAAATATATTCTTTTTTTCATAAGTAAAGTCCTGAATTATAATTTTTGTTTTTAATTTACTTTCAGTTATATTTATGTCATAGTGCAATATTATATCTTACATGTTAAATCTCTAAACTGTTGAGAAGTAAATCGTAGTCAAACCAACATACTGTACGTACCTTCAAGTTATATAAAATGTGGGGACAAAATCCGTATTTAGAGATGTCTTAATTTTCAAAGTTAATTTTACAGTATGAGATATATATATATATATATATATATATATATATATATATATATATATATATATGCAAACCCACAAGGAAAAAGAAAAATGATTCCAAGGTTTTTCGTGTATTCAGAAGTACACCTCGTCAGGGAATGAAGGGTGGAGGCGTCTTAACCACTAGGCTACCCTGGGTAGCCTAGTGGTTAAGACGCTGTACTGCTGATGGGGCGTGGTTCTAATTCCACGTTAAACTGTAGGTCTAAGGTTACAAGGAAACGAAGTACTTCAAAAGGCCTTGCGGCCCATACCGAGGAGGTACCAATGGCAGCAGGTACCAGGGAAAATTTTCTACACCCTCAAATAGTGTGCAAGATTTGGTCTAACCTTTTCTTGAAGTGATCCACGGAGGAACTGTTCACAACTTCTGAAGGTAACCTGTTCCACGTGTCACAGATCTTATACGTAAAGTAATTCCCACACACACTAGTCCTAAACCGTTTCAAATCCAACTTCCAACCATTGTTGCGAGTTGAGTTATCATTTAAACTAAACATGCTTCTAAAATCGACATAGTTGAACCCGCGTAAGAGCTTGAAAACCTCGATCAGTTGACCGCGCAGCCTCCGAGTTTCCAGCGAAAACAAGTTCAGGGCGCGTAACCGTCGATTGTAGCCCATATGCCTAACAGAAGGGATTAACTTTGTGGCCCTCTCCTGCACTCGCTCCAGCCTCTCAATATTTTTCCTGAGGGTTGGCGACCAGAACTGCACAGCATGCTCCAGGTGCGGCCGAACCAGGGAATTGTACAGTGAGAGCACAAACTCCTTGTTCCGAAACTGAAATTGCCTCCTTACCCAACAGCTTCTGGGCTTTCTTTTCCACTCTACGCACTGTTTGGTAAACTTAAGGTCGCTGCTAATTAGCACACGCAAGTCCTTTTCCAAATCAGTCGCCTCGATATTACTCCCCAACATGGACTTGGGATTGACGTAGACAATGTGCATCACCTTGCATTTACCCAAGTTAAACGGCATTTGTCATTTTTCGGACCACTCTCCTATCCTACCTAGGTCCGCACACAGTTGCTCGATCGCCTCCGGCGTCCCAACATTGGCCCCAAGCTTGGTGTCATCAGCGAATTTGGCGATCCGACTGACGATGCCACCGTCTATATCATTTATGTAAATGATAAACAACAGCGGCCCAAAACGGAACCCTGAGGAACTCCACTAGTGACCGAGGCCCAACCCGAACTAGCCCCTTTAATTACAACCCTCTGCCACCTATTCTTCAGCCAGTTTTCAATCCACCTACCTACTTCCCCACCGATACCCAGCGCGCGCACTTTCGCCATTAGCCGGCAGTGAGATACCTTATCAAAGGCTTTCTGAAAGTCGAGATAAAGTATATCAATCGCCCTACTCTTATACTCACTCAACATGACGTGGACAAACTCGAGCAAGTTGGTGAGACACGACCTATGCCGTCTAAACCCATGTTGGGAGTCCCCAAGCAGCTTGTACGAATCCAAATGGTCAACGATCCTATCCGCTATTATCCCCTCTAATAATTTACCTACAACTGAAGTGAGACTAATGGGACGATAGTTCCCTGGACTTTCGTGATCCCCTTTCTTAAAGATAGGGGTCACGTTGGCTGGAATGACAAGGTGGAATGACAAGCGTGACCTTCGTCAGAATGAACAATTCGGGTGGAAGCAAACCCAAGGCTAACCAAGGTTATATATATCATGAAAAAGAAGAAACGTCAGTATTTGCTATTTACTGCTATCTATTCTGATTATAGTGGATTTAATTATCCCAAAAGGGTTCCTTGTTCCAGGCACATTAGGTCTGTGTTATATATATATAATTATAATATATATATATATATATATATATATATATATATATATATATATATATATTATATATATATATATATATATATATATGGGATGTTCACAATAAAACACGTGAAATGAATGAATGCTGCAAACCCACAAGGAAAAAGAAAAAACGATTCCAAGGCCTTTCGTGTATTCATAGCTACACCCTGACGAGGTGTAGCTTTGAATACACGAAAGGCCTTGGAATCGTTTTTCTTTTTCCTCATTCCCTGACGAGGTGTAGCTTTGAATACACGAAAGGCCTTGGAATCGTTTTTCTTTTTCCTTGTGGGTTTGCAGCATATATATATATATATATATATATATATATATATATATATATATATATATTCTTTAGGACTGTACATTTGTATAAATCTCCTTTAATTTCCTTGGATTTTTATCATATTTTTGCTTTAATTATTATTATTATTATTATTATTATTATTTTAAAATGTTGTTTGAGTTGTGTATAATTATTAAATATCTTATTTACCATTTTGTGCTTCAATTTTCCTTTGAAAATATTGTTTTAGTATATAATTATATGTTGCGAAAAAAATTTTACGCGCAAAAGTTTCGAAAGTTACTGACAAAAACCTTACGGAAGCGTTACGGAACAAAGTTACATTTAAATAAATTAGGTCAACGTTACTGAAAAAAAAAGTGACGAAATTGTTATGTATGAGTTACGCGAAACAGCAATTCGAGTGACCAAATATGACATTAATAAATGTTATAAATAGGGATAGAAAATAAAACTTTGAAATTGTAGATTTTTCGTCCTATAATGCCCACCTCCATTTGTCACATACGTCACGAGTGTCATTTGATATTAAACACGAAAACAATCTGAGATATAAACTTAATATATTTATATATGATTATAATCCTTGGTCTAAATACGCACTTAACTAAAATGTTCTCACTTTATCTGGTTACAACTTGACCAATACAAAAGTAGACGTATTTCTCTAACTCGAGAATTTAATTAATTGTTTTTTAAGTCAGAATGAAAATTAATGGGTTGACTGGGAAACACAAGCTTTTAGTCAAAACTGTACGACTAGTCTCAGGTGCGAGCGAAAAACAGTCAGAAGGAAAGGACTTTATATATATATATATATATATATATATATATATATATATATAACCACTCAACGCTGTATACATCTCCGGTTGGCAGCGGAAGATTGGGCGGTGGGAGAATAGTTGGGGGGAGTATTTCCTGGAAAACACTTATAACAACGAAAAGATAATAATAATAATAATAATAATAATAATAATAATAATAACTGTTCTGCATAGTTTTGTCGGAGTTTAATTGATATATTTTTTAGAATGTCATATCGTCAGGATAAGCCTTTAACTGAGGACTGACCGTTTTTATTAATTAATTCAGAGTATAAACCGGAGGAATTTTAATCTTTGGGACTGTATTCCGTTAACTGCATGATTATGAATGTTCACTTGTTTGAATATGGGTTGTTGTTTTTTCTGTCAGCTGTTCTCATGGCATATTTATGTATGGATAATCCTAAGTAACCTTTTTACCAACATACTGAAGAGAAAGACTCACAAAAGAGGATAGAAGTTGCTAGAGTACTACTGAACAAAGGTGTAGAAGATTTAGTATGTGCCAAGTAACTATAGCTGCGAAGAAGGGTTATGCCCTGATGGATAACTGATCTTCTATTGAGTGAATGAAAAGCTCGTTTACAATATGGAGTATATCAGTGATTCTTAGCCTTTTTAGGCTGCGACCCAAATTCTGGTGGCGGGGCTAGCTCGGTGACTCATACCTTCAAACAGTTCACTCGTAATAGGTAATAAAATAAATAATAATGGCAAAATAATTAGGGATAACATAAATAATGATAAATGACAATTTAATGAAATCAAAATGGCTTGACGACCCAGTTTTTGGTTGGTGACTCAGCTCAGGGGTTAAGAACCACTGGAGTATGTGATGTGGATGTACGGGAGATAATTTGGTTGAAACGGTGCGTCAGTTAGTGATAATAAGGAGTGTGATAATATAATGGCGTTTTACTCGACTTTATACGACAGCTGATCGATGTGACATTCTATCGACAAGTTATTACTAGGTTAGATTTAGTTACGCTGGATTAGGTTGTGCTAAATTAGGTTAGGTTAAGTTGGTATTTTAGAGTGTCGATGTGTTGGTCTTGTCGATGAAATGGGCATAGAAGTTCACTTAACCTGGTGGAGATGAAGTGGGAAATAAGGTATGTTTTCTGTATGCAGCGAAGGAGAATCTCGTAGTTCTTGTGAACTCCAATTTCTAGAAAAAGCAAAGGTAAAAGGAGATTTCCATCCATTGGTGAAAGAGAGAGATTTTTCAGTCATATGAGGAAAGAGTCAGAAAGATTTCACTTTCAGGTAATAATAAAGATAATAGTTTAATTTTTGAATAACTAAAATTAAATGATAGTTATAAGATACAAGTATCTGTATTAGGATCTATTTGCAATCTACATTCCTGCATGGAGTCCATATTGCCTTTGGCGGTTCTTCGAGTCCCTAATACAGATATCACTAGTTCCTTTCTTAATACTTCCTAAATGTCCAAGAAATGCAAACAAGTACGAATTAGTGTGTGGAATCTTTTCATAAATTTTAAACGTAGGTTTATTATTAGAAGTGCACTGAACACAAATGATAGTTCCTTAATATTACTGTATTCATCAGCTTCTGCAAAGTTGTCATCGACAAACCGGCTTCAGCTGACGTCTACAGGAAATGAAGTAGATGTAATACATTTTTCTAGAAATTCCACATATACATATCAGAAAGTATTGGTGTCAGCGCCAACCAATACTAAACTTGTTGAGAGTAACTGCCATTTACTGAAAATGTAAACCTGTACAGTGGACATACAGTATTTAAGTTTGGTTTACTGTTGCCTTGTTAGTCAATTTTTTCTATAGTATCTCATCCAAGTGACATTAAAAACAATCAGTTGACATAGTAAATCCTGTCTAAGCTGAGTGACTAAATGAGTAGGTTTTATGAAATTGGTTTGTCCTATAACATGATTACACATTGTCAAGAGTGACAAGGTATCATATTGTCGTTTCCCCAATATCAGTTACAAATATTATCGTTCTTTTATATGTTCACTTAGACTTAATATTAACATACTTCTAGTTAGAAATGGTGTTTTATCTATTAATGCATATCGTTATCTAAATATGGTATACCATATTCACAAGACGATATTCACACGACGATATACTCATTAGTGAATAAGTTGCCCTTTCCAGCGAGAACTGAACGTTTGTTTTAATAAGTTAACGAAGTATACAAGCAGTTTCCAAAGAATAGTAGGGCAGCTAAACAAGTTGAAGTGGACAATCCGGACAAAAGCACCAAACTTTCCCTACTTGTATATTTTGGACCAACAATTAAAAATATCCCCGGAACCACCTTCAGAGACCATTACTTGGCCCATATTGGATTTCAAGATGGCCGCCATAGACAAAATGGAATTTCTGATATAAGTTTCAATAGAGAATTCCCTTGGCATGTTTGGCATCAAACTATATGTTTTTTGGCATGATCAGACAATAAAACAACTTTTAAGCTGATCAGAAGTATGTTTACTGCAGAAATCACACTTCGTACAACATATACAGTGAAAATCGTGAATATTTTAACACAAAAACCATGTTCAAGAAAACCATGTTTAAGAAAATCAACGAAACTATAACAATTGAAGATTTCACCCACCAAAAAGTAGACCTTTAGCTCTATAACTGAATGTGGGAGAGGAAAATTGGCAAAATATGTGCATTTAAAAAATGAAATTCTACAAAGGTCAAAATGCTACCCTTTCATATTTGCACAATTTTCATGCATTATTCTGATTCTATAGAAAACTTGTATTAACAACATTTGTAGAGTAAGGGCAGGGCTATTAAATGGGCACCATAAAATGGAAATATCTTGGCATTTAGCATTGCAATGCCTACTGTCCCAACTCACCCCCTGTCCCGAACTGTCCCAACTCACCCCGCTCGACGCTATATGTTAAACTGCACAGTTGCAGCTACACAGTTCTGTACACTTCCACCTGGCCTTCTTGCAAGCACACCTGGTGCCACATCCACTCTTGCTCTTGCAGCCGCATTTGACCAATTCGCTGCAAGCTTTAGATGCTACTGGTCTTGTGGTCCAAACTGGTGTCCATGACTGGGACTCTTCACTAAAGGTCCATCCCCATCCTTCAGGAGTTGGAAGATTCTGTTCACTTCTCTCACAGGTCGACCATATTCCTCCCTGGTATGTGACCCTCCTGGTGTGTTGGAGAAGAGCATCCTGAGTTGGTGGGATAGTCTCCATAGCTTTTCCCTTCTGACAGAACATGACCTTTCTTGCCTCATCTACACGTTCAATGTCACTGGTGTTGTCATAGAGGACAACTGTGTACCGTTCAAGAAGCTTGAAGTGGGGAGTTTCGGCGTCAACATCTGCAAATGGATTTCGTGCCATGAATGTGAATGCTTGTGTTACCTCAGGGTAATGGTGCCATGCTGCCCATGCCGTATTCTTGCCCCTTCCGTAAAAGGATGATGTTGTATCACATCCCGTGAAGCAGTGAAACAGTGGTAGGGATGTGCATCTCTCTTCACCCAAAGAGGCACAGATTGTGTTAATATGATGGTAAGTGAAGTTTTTCCCAGTGCCAAAACCAACCCAAATATTTACTTCAGATCTTATGGACGTCAAGTGATGGAATTTTCCTATTAGAATGACAATAACATCCGTGTCTACAGTTCTGATCATGCAGTTAATGTGCCCTTCCTTTATTGCATCTTGAAGATGAATGAACAGTCTAGTGTCTGCCTCCTCATGGTCGCATCTTGGCATTGTGCGGTCGGCCCCATTGATGATGACTTCAGGTCCTGATGTAATAACAACTTCTTTGTCGTTAGGAACTTCCATTGCAGCAACCTTGTCTGATAGGAAAGCGAACAGTTCTTGCTTGTTTCTAGAGTCTCGAAGGAAGTCATGCCAATTTAGGGGTAATTTGGTTTTTCCTTCAACCTTTCTTCTAATTCCTTTTCCCCGTTTTTCTCTGGTAGTCTCTTTTAAGGTGCTTGCAGTGTAGGTATCCCAGACGATGTCAATTCGCTGGCAAGTTTCTAACTGTTTGATGAGATAAGGGACGAATACACGATCTGCATACTCTTCAAAGTTGGTAACACCTGCAGTAGACAGCAAATGGACGATGGCAGCTCCATCAAGAAGTTTCACATCAAAAGGATCTGGAGGGTTGTCCTTGTTTTCAAATGTAATGATTTTCAGTAGGTCAGACTTTTTCCCAAACCGCAATTTCCCACCATCAGATAGGGAAGAAGGAAAGGGGTGATTCTCGTGTTGGAATGTCAAGCATTGCAGATGATACTTGGCTTCAATGGCCATGAGATCACCACCTCCTATTCTAGACATTAGTTCTGTGTCACTGAGTTCTGTAGCCATCATTCGTAAATTGACGTCAGCGCCAAATGTACTGAATTCGTGAAGATGCCCATGTGTTTGTTGACAAAACACACAAGTTGCTTTGTCCATAGGATGCCGCTGAACCCGCTTCCCCGTAGATGAACTGGTTTCACCTTCATCCGCCCTTTCTCTCTTTTTTGTAGCCCTTTCAAGCTTTTCTTTACTAAATTTAACATGGCATGACTTGTGCCACACAGCTTTATTCTGAACCAGATCTTCAACAGTCACCTCTTCATTGAAAAGAAGAGGAACTGGTAGTCTTCCAAGATTCTTGAATGCGTTGACATTCTCCATAAATGTTGCATATGCTTCAGTTTTTTTACCACTCACAGCATTGAGTGGACATTTAAGAGTCTCACCTTTGCTCTCTTGACAAACCATGCATTTGCTCCAATCCATGTTCACAAATCACCTGCAAAACAGAAAAGCACATATTATATAGTTATATTATTAAATATTTTACATTACATAAACATTTAAGGGTAATTCTGATTATTTTATAGCAATCCTGGCATCGAAATATGTAGGTTTAGGGACTATTTATTTACAATTACTCCTCACAATAGTTTGTTGATTTCTAGCTGGCAGCCATCTTGGATTTCCAAAATGGCAGCCAAGATAGGGTTGTGCGTCTTGGTTCCGGGGAAAAATTGGTAGCTAAGGTCCTGAACAACATTTGAGCCAAGTTTGGTGCTTTTGTCCAGAATGTCCACTTACTTCAAAAATCAGGGTCTAAGCTACTGCACTAGAATGAGTAAAAGGGAAGAAGAGAAACGAGAAAATAGAAGAAGAAGGTGGACAAGGAAGAGAAATTGTGGAAATAAAATGGGAGCCGAGAAGGAGAGAAGAGATGGCCGGGTTTAAACAGACGTGCTCAGTTGTGAGAGCAAACTCTTCCTCTAGGTATGGAAATCCGACCCTTGTAGCTTACTGTTCCCAGAAAGAAGTTAGCGGGCCCCCTAAAATCCTGTCAATAGGTGCCAGCGACGGAACACCAACTCCTCCCGCAAGACGTGGACTAGAAGCTCACCCAAGCCTAGAACGGACTTCGATATCTGATCGACTTGACCGTTTATCGAGAAGTTATTATTAAGCTAGATTAATTTAGGTTAAGATAGGTTAAGTTAGGTTAAATTTTTAGTGTCGATGTTTTAGTCTTGTCGACGAAATGTGGTATAGATCCACCTAGGAGATATACTGTGTGTATATATATATATATATATATATATATATATATATATATATATATATATATATATATATATATATATATACATATACATATACTTATAATAAAAGGACGTGTGTGTGTGTGTCTGTTCCAGCCATAACTCCAAAATGGAAGCAGTTACAAACATGAAACTTCACACACATATTGATTAGGTCCCCAGGTTGTGCACCTGGGTGTTACTAAATTAAATAATTAAAATTACTGGGCCCGAAGGCCCCAGCACCGCGATTAAACTACAGAAAAGAACGCAGCCGTGAAAATTTTGAGCTTCACATTGTGTCAAGATTTCTGAATCTTAAGATTTTCATGACCAATTATTTGGTCAATAAAACTATAGAAAAGAACATAGTCATGAAAATCTTGAGCTTCACATATAATTAAAACTAGCGGAGTGACCGGGTAGGTTAATTGAATGCCAGGTTAGGTTAATTGAATGCCCGGTTAGGTTAACTGAATGCCCGGGTAGGTTAGATATTTTCGTTAGCTTATAGCGTTCAACATCCACCCCGGCAACACCGGGTCGCTCTTCTAGTGTATATATATATATATATGATACACACAGATAGTGCATGGAACAAGGAACTCTTCTGGGATAATTAAATCCACTATAGTCCGAATAAGCAATGGTAAATGACAAATACCATAGTTTTTCTTTTTCATGATGCTAGCCCGACGTGGGCAACGGGTCACTCGCAAAGCGGTCCCATAAATATAGCTTCCCTCACCAGCTATCTGCAAAGCAGACAGGATCCAGCTTTGGGACATGGATCTAGGGTTTAAAGCAGCTTAGCCCTGCTACATTTAGAACCTCAATATAAGCAAAAGACTCGCTGCCTTCACGTCAGATTGAATACATCAAAGAAAAAGGGGTAACTATTATATTTTTAGCCAAAAACCAAAACTTAAACCTCAACTGGCAGAATTGAGCGTCCACTTTTCAAGGCACATAACATGTCCGTTTGAAGATGGGAATGAACTCAGAATGGTCCCCTGAGTTTTTTATGATACACACAGACAGTGCATGGAACCAGGAACTCTTCTGGGATAATTAAATCCACTATAGTCCGAATAAGTAATGGTAAATGACAAATACCATAGTTTTTCTTTTTCATGATGCTAGCCCGACGTGGGCAACGGGTCACTCGCAAAGAGGTCCCATAAATATAGCTTCCCTCACCAGCTATCTGCAAAGCAGACAGGATCCAGCTAAATGCAAAAAACTTCACTTTTTTCTACGTGAAGGTCAAAATATGAATGCAAATATAAATGCAAAAAACTTCACTTTTTTCTACGTGAAGGTCAAAATATGAAAATAAAAACCCACTCTAATAGACAGAGTTTATTTCCACAACAGTTTCGATGCCCACTGGCATCCTCCTCGGGTGGATACAGAAAAACGAATTCGTTTTTCTGTATCCACCCGAGGAGGATGCCAGTGGGCATCGAAACTGTTGTGGAAATAAACTCTGTCTATTGGAGTGGGTTTTTATTTTCATACCACCATATACATTACAATATATATACTTAGGAGGAAAAGTGTAGGTGTGGCTGTAAAGACTGTACACTCAGTGTACAGTAATGTAGGAATGTGTGTGCACCCGAATTTAGGTACATACAGTTATTCTTTATATACACTTAAACATTAAATGTTAAGAAAATCTGTTTTACATATTTAATCTATACTATAATAAGAGAGCTGTCCGTCTGTCTGTCCGTCACACTTTCAGAATTGTTAGAAAAAATTGTGAGAAAAAAATTCAGAAATTGTAAAAAAAATTCAGAAATTGTATTACGGGCGGCAATGTGAAGCTCAAGATTTTCATGACTGTTCTTTTCTGTAGTTTAGCAATGGGGGAAGGGTGGGGGAAGGGTGGGGGTGGGGGTAGTGGGGGATGGGTGTGGTAATGGGGAGGGGTGGGGGGGGGAATGGGGGGGGTTAGCCCCCAAGTTGAATGGGGGTGAGGAGGTTTTGGGAGATACCAGATTCAGAAATGTTGTCACAATGTGAAGCTCAAAATTTTCACGGCTGGGTTCTTTTTTTGTAGTTTAGCCTGTCTAACCGTCAGCGAAGTGACGGGAACTGTACTAGTAATAATAATAATAATAATAATATTAATAATAATAAATTACCATTCACATCGTAATTTGTGAATAGTAAAATTCACTATATATAAGTATATATTTCTAATTCGATTTTGAAACTCCAAAAAACACGTCAAATTTCTTACAATTTTTTTTTTAGACTGTGTCTATTCTTACACGAGACTTGCCAAAATGTAAATGTATATTTTTTACAAGTTTGGACAGAGGTCAGAGGTTTGACAGCTTTTCTTGAAATACTATTATACTGTATGTCTACTCCAACCTACGCGTGTCCAAGAAGTTGACAAGGTTGAAGTTTGTCCAGTTATAACAACCATTTTAGGGAAATTCGACATATTTCCATTTCCACTGTAGAGGTAAAATAATTATGATGCGCGGATAACACTGGTATGCATCAATTTTGCTGTCAAGGGTTTTGTAAGTGATTCTTATAGAGGTTTTCCTGCTGATTTCGAATCTGCAATCCGTTTTTCTCAATCAGCTCAGGTTATCC
This sequence comes from Bathynomus jamesi, assembly GCA_023014485.1. NCBI lineage: Eukaryota > Metazoa > Arthropoda > Malacostraca > Isopoda > Cirolanidae > Bathynomus > Bathynomus jamesi. Next base: position 8,450 of record JAJOZX010003064.1, on the reverse strand, counting down.
GGCTATGGCCTCATAGGTAAAATAGAATTTTTCGTGATTTTGTCAAAGCGGAATTGGAACAGTAACATCTATCATCACTTGTTTCACTTGTATAATATCTTTTTTTACTTTTCAGGCATATAGATAAAATATTTCATAATGAATAGAGCGTGTAAAAATGATCCCAATAGATTCTGCTACATATGTGGGACGGTTACCATGCCAAATAACCAGTCCCAAATCACTAAATTTGTGAAGACAATGTATAGAGCATACTTTGGAATTAAGCTAGGGGACCAGGACAAAAATTTCGCCCCTCATATGTGCTGCAAGACGTGCATTGAAAATTTGAGAAGATGGAGCAAAGGCAGAGCGAAATCTTTGCCTTTTGGAATTCCCATGATTTGGAGAGAAGGAAAGGATCACGTGACAGATTGCTATTTCTGCATGACAAACCTCCAAGGTGGGCTTATAAATTTATTTTTCTTAAATATTTTGAAATCCTCGTATGAAACTTGACATAATATTCACCATAATGTAATATTCACCATATATAGCATAATATTCACCATAATGGTAATCATACATTTACATATACATATTGTTATAGAAAATACATTTACACATACATATTGTTATACAAGTTACATTTACATATACAATGATTGTATATTTTCTTTCTTTTTCATTCATATTGTCCCCGAAGGGACAATATGAATGAAAAAGAAAGAAAATATACAGACTCCATCGACCTATTTCATATCTTACAGACCGCAGCCTTCCCTCACGAGCCGCCACTGTCTGAATGCTTCTTCTATTTCATATGCAAGTTTTATATCCATGTTTCTGTGTTTCTATTTTCAGGAGTTAACAAGAAGAATAAACACATTGTTGTATACCCTGACATTCCTTCTGCTATGAGACCTGTACCCCATGGTCCTGGAATTCCAATACCGACCCACCTCAAACCCTGGACTTCGATGATTCTGATGATGAATCAATGACCAATGCCAATGACCAGTCCCAGTCGTATATACCTCAAATACCGCTTCAAATGAGCCGAGGCCTCTCAACCAGGCCAAACTTAATGATCTTACCAGGGATTTAGGACTTTCCAAATTAGCTGCCGAGATCTTGGGCTCACAACTTCGAGAGGACAACTTGCTGGCTCCGGGAACAACATTCTCCTGGTATAGGAAACGAGAGGAAGAATTCCGCAAGTTTTTTGCAGTGCACGAAAATACCTCTTCCTTAGTGTACTGCTGCAATGTTGAGGGGCTAATCGAATCCTTGGGCCTGCCATATAACGCATCAGAATGGAGGCTATTTATAGACTCGTCTAAACGAAGTTTGAAAGCAGTACTTCTCAACATTGGGAATAGGGTTGCATCAGTCCCTGTAGCACATTCCGTACAACCATGGGCGCCCGCAGGATTTTTTCCAAGGGGGGGCAAAATTTAATGTATTAATAGGTAGGGACCGGAGCAAGCAAAAAACTTTTGACCCTTTAGGAACCAGCAGGTTAATTCTAAGCAAGTTTAGTGTTGCATTTTCTGTAATGGAAAATGCAAATATATATTGTATACATACAATGCACATGATAACAATCATTTATTTTATTATTAAAGAAACATGATAGAATGAAGAAAAAAGCACACTGAAGTAAATGTAAATAATTTTAAGGGGGGACTTCTGAACAAATAAAAAGGTAGCAACCTTTTATCATGCACACAAATAAAAATTTTCACCCTTTAGGAGGCAGTTGGATACTTTACAGCAAGTTTAGGATATAAATATTTTCTTAGAAAATATTTAATATATTTTCTTGGCATTTCCAGGTGGGGGCAAGCGCCCCCCCTTGCCCCTACCTGCGGGCGCCCATGCGTACAACTTACTGAGAGCTACGATAACATGAAAATTTTACTGGATGCTCTCGTATACGACCAACGTAACTGGAGGATCTGTGGAGATTGAAGGTAATACTAATATCATAAGTAAACTATTGCTATTGACTATGTTGTTTTTCCAAAGGTTATTTGAGAGCGTATAAGAACACTTAACTTCCCCACAGAAGTGATACAGTCCAATGCATAGATTTTTTTTCTGATAGAACAAATTCTCTAAATTCTTTAAATATTTTCATTTTTTTTCAGATTGTGGCATTTGTATTGGGAATGCAAGGGAGATACACGAAATACCCATGTTTCCTCTGCAAATGGGATAGCCGAGCGGATGAGAAGCACTATCCACAGCGTGAATGGGCATCCAGAGAGAATTTTGAACCTGGGTCGCATAATGTCGTTTCAGTGCCCCTTGTACCACCAACAAAAATTTTGCTCCCACCACTTCATATTAAGCTGGGCTTGATGAAAATTTCATCAAATCAATGAATAAGGAGGGTTCAGCATTCCGATATCTCGAGAGTAAATTTCCTCATATATCTGATGCTAAACTAAATGCTGGGGTTTTTGATGGTCCTCAAATTCGAACTTTGATCAAGGATACTCAGTTCGAAAACGCAATGACTCCAACTGAGAAGAATGCCTGGCAGGCATTCAAATCAGTTGTCACTGATTTTCTTGGCAAGCGTAGAAGTCCAGAATACGAGTCCGTTGATGGAAGCTTTCAAAGCTCATGGGTCGCGCATGTCCATAAAAATGCACTTTTTGTGGTCCCACTTGGACTATTTTCCTGAAAATTGCGGGGATTATAGTGAGGAACAGGGTGAACGATTTCACCAAGATATCAAAATAATGGAAGAGAGGTACCAGGGAAACTGGGATATCAATATGCTGGCGGACTATTGCTGGTGTTTGAAGCGAGACGTGCCCGAAGAAAAACACAGACGGAAAGTCAAAAAAACTTCATTCCTTCCTCAATAAACTTTTTTCCATACTCATTGTATAAATAAAAGTATTTATTCACACAATGTTTTCATTTTTCACGAGTGTTCTTATAATATTACTCGTATCTACAGTGTTTAAGCTAAAAAAATCAATAAATTTTGGGATAAAATTGGACTTATAATAAATGGCCAATAGAGAAAAAACCTGACCTGATTGAGGAAAACCAATGTCATTTTCGAATTCAGCATGGTCGAATTATATAATATGAGTTGAAAAAACCCTCACAGCAGACAAAAAAAATTCATATGCATACCAGTGTAATCTAAATAAATTAATTTAATGTCCGGAAGAGATTCCCCATGGGGACATTTATCCCGTATAAGGTTTTCCTCCGAAGGACCCAAAGTAAGATTAATGACACCCAATAAGGAAACTATCTCGCAACCAGTCATTAAGTCCCTTTTTAAATCATATTTCCAATTTCCGCGCTAAAAACGAATACCTTAACCCTAGAAGGCCAGAGTGGAACCGCACATACAGCGATTAGTGTTGGGTCAACATAACTCCATAATGAAAATTACATTTTTAGGTTGAATTAAACAATTTATTGTTACTTAACAATAAT
>JAJOZX010003064.1:0-2500 GCA_023014485.1 Bathynomus jamesi | reverse complement strand
TACTTACTTTAGGTTACTTTAGGTGTGTTCGAACGACGGTTCAGGATCGACCTATGGTCGACCCCTCTGCAGCATCCCGCCTCATTTGTAGGATTTGGTGAAGGAGAGAAGTGCTGTCTGATCTCCTCCTGCCCTCGTAGCCAGCCACGCATGGCTGGTCAGGGACTTTGCATAAGAATCTGTTCAGATGAATCTTCTATACAGTACAGCATAGCATCATCTAAACCAGCATTTCTTAACCTGGGAGAAATTTCCGGAATCCAGGGGCGGATTTATGGCGGAATTTTGTTTGGTGATCATATAATTAGTGTGCATTATAAGTCTGCTAATGTTATTAAATTTTGTCTTCGAGGCTACTTTTTTCCGTATCCTAATGGAGGGGGAAATCGGGTCGGGCGAACTGGTCGAAAGGGGAAATGACACGAAAAAGGTTAAGAACCGCTGATCTAATTTGTGTTTGTAGACGAAGTTACATTCGGTCAAGTGAGTTCGGGTTAAGTTAAGATAGGTTAATTTAGAGGAGATTATGTTGTCAGGTAAAATTACAGTACTTACTGACTGATAAAAATCTGAAGATCCACTCTAGGTTAGTCGAGGTAAGAGAAGAAAGATATTTAGGAAAGTGAAAAGGTAATTCATGGTAACAGAAACAAAATTCGTTCAAAAAAGGAAAGCAAAAGACACACAAGTATCTTCTTCTTCTTCTTCTTCGTCTTCTTCTTCTTCTTCTTTCCTCAAACAATGATGGCAGAAAGGTATAGGAAAGTTAGAAGAGAAGAATTAGGACGCACGTTAAAAATGGTTCTTCTGAGTACTTTAGAGTCTCAGAGGAGTAAGCAGGAAATTAAAACTTGTCTGCGATAACCAAAAAAATTTATAAATAATCCAAAATCGGTTGATTTGAATAGGCTAAATCAACTAATTTTATTCGTTATTGCTTGCTGAAACCAATTATATTTTCCCTTATAAATGAAAGCAACTTCAAAATATTGGTAGACTTCTGTGGACAGAAGATTTAATTTACTCTCTCTCTCTCTCTCTCGCTTTATATTCTATATATATATATATATATATATATATATATATATATATATATATATAGGGTGAGTCAAAAGTCCTCCTCAAAAATAACCACACAATGAATACTTTTGAGGCAGGACTTTTGACTCACCCCATAGTGTGTGTGTGTGTGTGTGCGTGTGTGTGTGTGTGTATATATATATATAAATGTATAAAAAAAAGTAAGTATACATGAAGTCTTACTTGATAGCTGGAAAGTTATAATTTTGCCAAGTCATTTTTCATAATGATACAAGCTAAAAATGAAAAAAAAAAGAAGTTAAATGTATTCATACTTGTAAAATAAAAGAATTAAAGAATGGTTAGAATTGAAAATGACAGAATACAGTTTTAAATTGTACAAATGAATGATTTATTCGTGTGTGTGTGTGTGTGTCTGTGTTTGTGTGTGTGTGTGTGTTTGTGTTTGTGTGTGTGTGTGTGTGTGTGTACGAGTATGTATACAATCAATACTGGATGTACGTATATACGCTTCCGTCACAAATAAATTCACATATTCACAACCATATTCAGAGTGTGTATATTTCAGCCTTATTTTTCTGTTGTTTTGCCTTACAGTAATTCGCTACTTTATATAAAGAACGACGCTTGTTTAGAAAAGTATCCGCACAAGAAGAGGAGAGAAAACGAGCAAGCGTCGTTCTTTACATTAATTATACTCTGTCTTGTTTGCAGTTAAAAAAAAAAAATATATATATATATTATATATATATATATATATAATGAATTCTATATCTAATATAAGTATGGAGGACACACGTCAGAAATAAAATATTGAACGTTCTTCAGCAAAAATTGAAGTTGGGGAAAAATGAACGCAATTATTATGGAATCTCTAAATTCACGTTACGACGTACATAAAACAACTTTTAAAACGTTTTTCCACACATACACACAAAGTAAACCAATCAATACAAGTCACTCATATCGCTGCATTATATTTATGTAACGAATGAATCCAACATTTGTGCAGGATGCGAAGCCTCTAATATATATATATATATATATATATATATATATATATATATAGATATAATACGGCAGCACCTTCTTTATTCTGGCTATTCTTATCTAATGTAGAATTTCGGATAGCGACGGAGTGTATATGGAACACTGTTTCACCAAAGTCCCTCATTTTCATGTGGAAAAGCGAATAAATAAATGTTTAATTAATTTCATTCAGCGATTTCGCCCTTACAAAATATTTGCCCAGAGACTTTAACGTCTCATATAAAATTTAAATGGAGTCACACGTGTTTGGAATGGGTTCTAAAACCTCTTCGGGGTCAAATCGAGGTCACATATTTGTCATTTAAGAGTTCATATCCAGATAGATAACCTTTAATGCGTGATTAAGGTTCTGATTCGACCAGAATTTATATGTGTGTGTGTGTGTGTATATATATATATATTATGTGTG
>JAJOZX010003063.1:492500-556283 GCA_023014485.1 Bathynomus jamesi | reverse complement strand
TAAGGAAACTTATTACATAATCAAAGGCTAATTTAGTTCTATTGGAAAACAATCACGTGATGCTTGTGTGCATATTTATATTGTTTTAAATTCATTATGATGATAACAGTAATGCTAACAATATTTGAAGTGAAGAGAGGTTTTTCTAAGGATAGGGGATGAATTTAGGTCAAATGGAACTTTGTGGTTAGGCTTTGCGGTCGGCTTGAGGCATTTTGTACATTGTTTCTTCCAGAGACGATTTGAAAGAAAGTAAATAGACAGAATAACATTTAAATAAATATTTCTTTTGGTGTTTATTGTTTATCATAATATATATATATATAATATATATATATATATATATATATATATATATAAGGTAAGGAGAAAGTCGTTCAAAGACAATTGTGCTGTGTGTGTGTGTATTTCGCCTGAACTATTATTTGACGATTATAGGATTCGTATTTCTTTATTATTTTTTATTTTGTGCAGAGAAGATAAAGTGTATGTATTTATTTTCAATATATTTCCATAATATAATTGTGTGTGTATATATTTCTCCTGTACTGCTATATTGATGGTTATATTTTTTGATCATATATATCCTCGTTCATATTTCTTATACCATTCTATTTTATTTTTTTGATCATTTCCATCGTATATTTGTTTCCTATATATTTCCAATATTTTAAACAGAATGATGTTTTATTTATTTCGGAGAAGAAAGAATTGTCAAAAGTAAATAGACAGTATACATTCTAAGGTTCAGAACAAATGAAAGCGAATGGTAAATTGAATATTATTCTTAGAGAATATGTTATTGGAACGATTTCTTTAACTATCCAATTGTCTAGTGTATTTCTTTTATGGTTAATATTGGTTTCGCTTTAATAATTATTCTCTTTCTGAATAACATTAAGGAGAAAGTCAATGTTGCTTTTAATAAATAAAAAACATTATCCTTTCGGAGAAGAAAGGATTGTCAAAAGTAAATAGACAGTATATATTCTAAGGTTCAGAATAAATGAAAGCGAATGGTAAATTGAATATTATTCTTAGAGAATATGTTATTGGAACGATTTCTTTAACTAGCCAATTGTTCTAGTGTATTTCTTTTATGGTTAATATTGGTTTCGCTTTAATAATTAATTCTCTTTCTGAATAACATTAAGGAGAAAGTCAATGTTGCTTTTAATAAATGAAAACATATTTGGCAACTCGTATGAATTAAAATAAATGGTGGTATCTAGCAACTCACCTAATAATGTATACCTGAACATTTAAAATAAATACTATCTGGTAACCTCCTCCATATATAAAAAGTGATATCTGGCAACTCACCATCATCTCTATATAAGACCTGCTTGGGTTCAGGACGATCATAATGATGCAGACTCCGGCGGAATAAAGAACTCTCTCCTTCCTTCTTAGGTTAAGACTTAGGTTAGGTTTCCCTTTGGCGGGTGAGGACATCCCACCTTCTCCTTCAAAGACCTCCTCCGTCTCTCCTTTCTCTTCCTTTCTTAGGTTAAGGCTACCCCTTTGGGGGGAGGTCATCCTCCTTCTCCTCCCCCCGAAGACCCCTCCCCTCTCCCCCCTTCATTGCATACCCCCTCCTCCTTCATTGCATACCCTCACCTCCCTTTGCAACGTAACATCACCCTTGCAACATACCCCACCCCCCTTTTGCAACACTGCTCTCTCTGCAAATTCCTGCACTCTCCCATTTTGCGCCCATACTACTCACGCTCCTCTTTCTTTTATTTATCAATGATCTATTAAGTCGCACTTCCTGTCTTATCCATTCCTATGCCGATGATTCCACTCTTCACTTCTCCACCCATTTCACAAAGCGTCCTTTTAACAGTTACTTCATGCTTTTTGTGGGACGGCTATGGCGCACCCGACCTCTGATCTTTCTACTATCTTTGATTGGGGAAAAGAAAACCTTGTGGCTTTCAGTGCCTAAAAACTCAGTTCCTTTATCTGTTTACTCGTCACAATCTTTCACACGACTATCCTCTTATGTTCAACAATACACAACTCACCCAGCTGTTCAGCCTTCTATACAACAAAAATGGTTGATAGATAAGTGGGTACCCCGGATAACCTACTGGTTAAGATGCTAGGCTGCTAATCGGAGGTCGTGAGATCAGATCAAGGCGAGGATTTGTAATTTCTGACCACTCGTGGTGGGTCATGGTAAAGATTCCACGTTAAGCTGTTTGACGTTTCGTCAGAATGTCAAGTTTGACATTCGTCAGAATGAACAATAGTAACAGTGGTTACTAAAGATAACGTTAATAAACGGGTCAGTTTCAAATTTCACATCAAGTACTTAATAATAATATTAATCTTTCCTTTTCTCTACTTGCAGGCGTGTTCTACTTCTTACTTTGTTTCTCGTCATTGCTTTGTCCTTTGTACAAGGAAAACCTGACGAAGAAAATAAAGAAAAATACTCGCAGGATGAACAGTTAGCACACCCTGCCGATGATAGTTTAGAATACTATGAGGATGACGCTTTAAAACAACCTAAGGATGAAGAGTTAGAAGAAAATCAATATAGCGAGGATGAAAAACTAGTCATTCCTCAGATAGACACCGCGAAAGTGACACAAATGTTGCAGAGCAAGGAACAGACGAGACGCATGGTGGACTGTGTTATTATTTCGAAGAGGGGTGTCCGCCGGATCTTCAGAAAGTGAACCGTAAGTTATGTACCCTAGCATTAGGTTATGATTCATGCATGTGAGTATGTAAGGTGTAAAGTTAATGGTAGTATAGAGTTTTAAGATTGGGCATACACTATATTGTAGTTACGTCCAATACCGAATGAAAATATTATTCATAAGAGTGATGTGTTGTTTCTTTAACTAAAATGTGTTGAAACTGTTTGCATGTTGTTTCTTTAACTAAAGTGTGATGAAAATGTTTGCATGTTGTTTCTTTAACTAAAGTGTGTTGAAAATGTTTGCATGTTGTTCTTAACTAAAGTGTGTTGAAAATATTTTAAGAAAATGCTGTTGTTTTGTTTTTAAGTAGTTCTGTTTTTTATTTTAAGTATTTTCCACGAATATCCTTCAAGTTTTGTCTATCAGAAGCTTTTAATTTTGGAACAGCATCATTGTGCAAAGGATTGAACATGATATGACGCTGTCACAAAAACCTTATGATAAAAAGGACAAAATAGGAACGTTATTTAAAACACTTAAAAATAAGTAACAAAACAGCTTAAAACAAAAAGGTTTCCCTTAAAATATATTTACCATACTTTAATTAAAAAAAAGAACACACCACTTTTCATGTATAAAATATATACAGTTGACCGTCATCTTAAATAAACGTCTACTTATTCTGAAAGAAAGATATGTGGAAAGCAAAAGATAAGACAAGCTGGCACTCAGTGTCTGCTTTTCTGTACGATGGTAAGTCAATAAGCAAATTTATATATTTTATTGCCTGCTATACGAGAATTGGCCTACAAAATTATGTTATTTTCCTATATAGTAGTCAAGCCGATCAGGCATTGTATATTCTTTGCCTTCTCCGTCAGTGTGTTCGTTCGTCTGTCCGTCATATCGTGTATTATTACACCCCCTTCCGGTGTGTAAGGGGTTACACGGGGGTGGGGTATATGTGTACCGAAACCTACTATATTTACTTTAATTGTTAATTAATCACCTCACCTTCCCGTACCGAAAATACACTTATTGGTATAATTAACTGTCCTTCACTGAATACCCATTTTAGGATAATATTTCAGTGATGAGGGCAGTACCCTTTAAACTCCTTATTTCACACTTTTTCGTACTTAAACACAATTTCACACACAAAAAAAAGAGATTTTGTATCTCTTTTCCTCAATGTTCAAAAAGTTTCAAAGTAAATATGATAATAAACCATAGTTACGGTGAGGAAATGTTTCCTTGCTCTAATAACCATGCACAAAACACTTTTCAGGACACGGGTATCATTTTCGCTTCGGTAACTAATAAAATGAAGGTTGGAAAAAAAGGGATTCTCAGTCAACACTAAATAAAGGAAGAGTATGTATGAAATTAGTGTCTGCAGTATCATGAAAGGATTCGTAGTTCTTTTTCTTTTTTTTTTGTGTGCTGCCGACAAGAGGCGTGACGAGCGGTTTCTCGGCCTTGAATAATACCTTGAATAATGAAAAGAAAGCGAAGAGTACAAGTAAAGACGTTTGTAAAAATCACTACACTAATGAGCACTTCTAAATCCATAGATTTTTAATTAAGTAAATCATTATTATCATCACTGAGCTTCAGTTTCTTATCCCTTTTAACAACAGTGTCAACTTCGAGGGGCATAGCTTGTACGTACGAAACGGACTTTACATATTAGAATAACCATAGGAAAGAAGAGAAATAATAAAAAACCTAGAGTACAAAATCACAAGAGATTATATTAGCCTAAGAATGTTCCAGCTAAAGAAGAAAGTTAACCTAGAAAGTAAAAAGAAGAAAGTAAATTAACCCCAGTAAAGCTTATCAACCAAATAAATAGTTAGCAGCTGACGAGGAAGCTTCTAACAGTGGCTGTATCCTCCAGCGCGGGACACATCAACGCGAAGAAGAGGCGACGTCAAACCGAAACATCAACGCGCTGTAGCCAAACTTCCTCAAATCTCCAGTGTAGCGGGCTGTCTACGGTTAGCCAGACTGCAGTCGACGGCCTGTTGCGTGGCACGGTCAGAGTGCCGATCGGCTCCCGGGGCCGGACCTATACCAGCGTGTGCTATTTTTTCATTTACGGGGAGCAATTGCGTGCTCCCCGGACTACTCTTACTCTCCGGCGACATTAAGACTAATCCAGGCCCCACTACAACTTACACATGTCACCGTACACAAAGACAGACACAATTGGACCATGAGACACACAGAAGCATAATATTAACATATTATAGTACAACGTAGATGGCCTCACAAACAAAATCATGCAGCTTAGGGAATTCGTACACAAACAAAACATTCACATAGCACTTATACAAGAAACAAAACTAAAACGCACACACAAAACACCCACCATCCCTGACTTCACGGCGATCCGTCAAGATCGTACTGGGGGTCATGGGGGTGGACTCATCACTTACATACGTAAAAGCATTAACTACACTGATACCACCCAAAACATTACAAACACAATCCAAGCAGATAACACGATAGAAATACAGGCAGTTAACATTAAAACGCGCACAACACAACACCACACTCATCAACATTTACATCCCACCAGATAGTTCACCTCAGGTGCCAGCCAATTACAATCCACAGTTACACAATCTGGCCTCTCTCTCTAATATCATCTTAGGAGGAGACTTCAACGCTAAAGACACTATTTGGTGCATGCACAACCAAAGCAACACCAAAGGCGCCAACATAGCCACACAACTAAACAGCCTCTTCATTCTTAACAATACAGAAGAACATACACACATACCACATCAAGCAGGATACTCAAACTCCTCCCCAGACATAACGTTCTGTTCCCCCTCACTAGCAACACATACACACTGGAGAACAGAAAAACAACTGTCATCAAACTACCTGCCCATCATCATTACAACACGTTCTACACTCTGCCCCAACAGCCTTAGGCACACTTACAGAAATTATAAGAAAGCTGATTGGGAACAGTTCAAAATACAGACTGAGGAACAATTCACCACATTAAACAGCACACCCATCATAAACATCAATACAACACTCAAGACATTTAATCAGATCATCAATAATGCAAACAAATACATACCTAAGGGCAACATTAGGAAATACAACCCAAATTACACTAGAGAAATAGCCCGCCTCATAAGGCAACGTAACAACCTCAAACATAACACACAAACACCACCACAAAAGCCATAAAACAGCAGATACAACAGCTCAATACAGAAATAAACAATAGATTTAAAGAAAAACAAACAGAAACATTTAGGGAATTCATAACAACACTAAACCACTCCACAGATACGTTCTGTTCCCCCTCACTAGCAACACATACACACTGGAGAACAGAAAACAACTGTCATCAAACTACCTGCCCATCATCATTACAACACGTTCTACACTCTGCCCCAACAGCCTTAGGCACACTTACAGAAATTATAAGAAAGCTGATTGGGAACAGTTCAAAATACAGACTGAGGAACAATTCACCACATTAAACAGCACACCCATCATAACATCAATACAACACTCAAGACATTTAATCAGATCATCAATAATGCAAACAAATGCATACCTAAGGGCAACATTAGGAAATACAACCCAAATTACACTAGAGAAAATAGCCCGCCTCATATAGGCAACGTAACAACCTCAAACATAACACACAAACACCACACACAAAAGCCATAAAACAGCAGATACAACAGCTCAATACAGAAATAAACAATAGATTTAAAGAAAAACAAACAGAAACATTTAGGGAATTCATAACAACACTAAACCACTCCACAGATACATCCAGGCTATACAAGACTATAAACAGCATTATCCATTCTAACAGCGGCATTCATACCTCACACCGGCTATCTGTCGCAGCTAAAATAATATCCTAACATATCACAACAAGCTAACATTCTAGTTAATCACTACGCAAAGATAAGTCACTTAACAGAGACAGCAACCAGAAATACGCAGACAGACAAACAGCCAGACACAAGAAAACCTACAGACTCGACACGACCATTACACGCTTCAATACAGACCAGACCACCAAGATCATCAAAAACATTAAGAATTCGAAGGCTACTGGACCAGACAACATATCTAACATGCACCTTAAACACTTGGGCCCACAGTGAATACTAGCTCTCACAAACATTAGCACATATTCATACCAACACTGTATTATTCCTGACATATGGAAACAAGGTAAAATTATTACACTACTCAAACCAAACAAAAATCCAACACAACCAGCTCCCTTAGACCCATTACTTTACTATGCACACCTTCCAAAGTAACAGAAAGACTAATCTTACAAATCGCCAACCCACACATACCACTATCGCCTACTCAACAGGATTCAGACCTCACCACTCAACCACGACATTACTCACTAACCTCACGCAGCACATCTTGGATGGCATCAACTCCAGACGATCAGCTCAACGTACACTATTAGCAATAATAGACATTAGTAAAGCATTTGATGCTATCCCACGCTTCCCTCTCATAAACAAAATACTCAACACAAACATGCACAATAACACCAAAAGGTGGCTGAGCAACTCTCTTTCAGGAAGATACTCACATGTCACATTTAATGGCAAGTCATCCAAAAACAAGCTTTTTCCGAACGTGGTTCCTCAAGGCTCTGTCCTCTCACCAACACTGTTCAACATATACATGCATGACATTCCAACACCCATAGATAACAAGCTTACCTTATCATCATATGCAGATGACATCACTCTAACATCCACCCACAACAACATCGACACCGCTACAAATAACCTACAAACATAAATAAACAGTATACAACACTGGCTCACACACAATAGACTCAAAGTAGCGCCCACAAAAATCAACCATCATCTTGCTAACAAGCAACAGAAAAGAACACCAGATAACTCCACAGATTACACCAAACAACACCAACATTCCACACCACTCACAGGACCAAAATACTTGGGGATCACATACAACACCTCATTATCTCTTGCAAACCACATTCAGGACATTAAAAACAAATGTACGTCAAGACTTAACACGCTTAGGGTACTAACAGGCACAAACTTTGGACACCAGCAGGAAACAACATCACTCATATACAAACAATATATTCGCTCCGGTCCTATTCAAAGGAGTGACATAACGAAGGAGTGACATAACAAAGGAGTGACAAATCGGAGATAAAATTCAAAGGAGTGACACGAAAATACCAACAAAGAAGAAGAAAGAACAAATCCAGAGGGAAGAGAGGCTTGCAACTGTTAGGTTGGTAGGTTAGGCTAAGTTAGGTTAGGTTTCTAGTTTTTTTTAAATAAAATCTTAATTTTAACAATTCTGTCACTCCTTCGTTACGGTATTTATGTCACTCCTTTGTTATGTCACTCCTTTGAAATGTCACTCCTTCGATACAGACCATTCGCTCAGTTATGGACTATGCTAGCCCATGCTGGGCACCCATTATCTCAAACACACACATAAACACCTTACAGACAATACAAACAACGCACTTCGTATCATTACAGGATGTACTCAAAACAACACAATAGAACACCTGCACACAGAAACAAAAATACTGAAAGTTAGGGAACATTCAGACATGAGGGGAACAAATTCATGGCAGCAGCACAACTAACCCACAACACCCTTGCCACTACATGTACAATTATGCACCAACACCTCGCACCATTAAGGTAACACCAGCGAGACATTATAACCAAATACTCCATTTCATACCACGCCCCCACAGATATCACACAGTACAGAAAACACATACACACACACCTAACCCACAAAGCACTGACACGACTCGGTCCGAATACGGTCCTAGGTGCGAAGCCGCCACCCATTGACAGGTCAGAGATCAGCCTGAGCAGATCGGATCGAGTTAACTTAGCACGATTCCGATGTGAACATCATCCCAACTTACAGACATATAAACACAGACTAGACAATTTCACAGACGACACCTGCCACCTGTGCCAGGACACACCACAAACAACTGAACACATTATGACAGACTGTACCGGCGCCGCTCTAGCACAACAACGAACACAACACAACATCACTAGTGCGCTGAACCTCTGATCCACTCCGGAGAGGGCGATCGGTTACCTAGCTTGCGCGATCAGGGTGGGCTGATCGGCTAACCAACAACAACAACAAAACGTAGTTATATCACTTTCCATCGGATCAAACGAAATTAAGCGATGTTGGGTTTGGGTATATAGTGGTTCGATGGGCAACCGTCATCTGTGTTAAGATGATGTAGTGACCAGTAACACGGATTCCACGTTAAGTTGTAAGTCCCCTCTTCCATATTAGCTCTTTGTTGTTAGTAGTGAAGTTAACCCATGCACTTAACACTTAACACAACAAAGCAATATAAATTTGAAAAAGAGTCAAAACTCAAATTTTTTTTAATAATCGTATCTTTATAGTTTGTTAATAATTTTTAACATAAAATTATATAAATTATATTTTTTTATTCTTAATTATTATCCATAATTAGTAGAGAGATAAAAAAAATAAAACAAACTAATGATCTAAAACAGTGGTATTTAACCTTTTTTCGTACTATTGCCCTTTGAGCTAGCTAACAAAAACCGTAATTACCCCCTCTCCTCCTTCTTAAATGGCAAATATGAGAAAAGAAAAATTAGGAAAGAACAAAATTTTAGTGGAACCATAACTCAGCTTTTTTCGGACAGTGGCGCCAGTTCGTAACCCCCGAAAAAGGCCGAATTGCCCCTCCCATGTTAAATACCACTGATGTAAAATAACACAACTTAAACATGAATAAAGAATAAACACAAATAAGTATTACCAAACTTGAATAAAAAAGAATAAACGCAGTTAAACATACGTAAACAGAATATACATGAATAAACCAGAATAAGCACGAATAAACACGAGCAAACATGAATAAACACGAATACACATTACTTTATATAAATAAAAGTATTATTTTGAGATTATTGCTATTATATTAGTAATATTATAATGATACTATACTGTAATGCTAACACTACAGCGCAAAACCCAGCAGGAATATAATGAACGTATTTAAAGGGCTGGAATAAAACTGGCGCTTATTTTATTCCTGCGGAACTCCATATTATCACTATTAAAATATTCTCTCTCTCTCTCTCTCTCTCTCTCTCTCTCTCTCTCTCTCTCTCTCTCTCTCTCTCTCTCTCTCTATTGACACCGTTTTTACAAAAAAAAATAGCTAAAAGTAAAGAATATAAATAATTATATCTTCAAAAAAAATTGCCATTGCAAAATAAGGAAAGCAAATTTTTATAATATTATCGCAATCACTTTCGCTAATATCGACAAACAGACAAACAGACAGACAATGTCATGCATTCGTTTTTAATAATAAATTTAATAATGTTTATTAGAGAAATAGATTCAATTAATTGCGCAAAATTAACATACTCATATTATATATGTAAAAAATACTGATTTAAAAATTATATTAAATGTTGAAGAAGATCGGAGTGAAACACTAGTTGGAAACATTGGAGAGAGAGAGAGAGAGAGAGAGATTTGAAATACGTTGAAAGCCGTAGGCATATCCCCAAAAAGCGGTCTTTCACAGGGAGGTCTTCACGACTATGTGTTTTTGTGATAAAACAAATTGTATTTTTAAATTTCTCCAGAAACTAATTCTCTTTCCACGAATTTGGTGTGAAATGACGATGTACTCATTTTTCTCCCCCCATCATTATTGCAAAGTAATTCATTAAACAATTTTAAATGGAGTTAAATGTTCCCGTTTTAAAATTGCATTCTTCGTGCCAAGTGTGTGTTCGCCATGCAACTCGCGTCCCGAGTCCTTTGTCGGCCATGGCTACCTTGTTAGAATTCAGAAATCAGTGTAAAAGCACTAAAAAGAGTTCAGATAACCTGAATTGAAGGAAGTAGATAACAAAATAAAGCAACATTTTACAATAGACAGACTGACAGATAAACAGACAGACAGACAGACAGACAAAAAAATAACGAAATAAATAAGTAGATAAATAATTATTATTATTATTAAATAAATAAATTAATTAATTAATAAACAAATACATTCTAAAAAAAAAATTAGAAATTAATAAAAAAATTAAAATAAGATAATAAAATTACTTCACTATTTCAAATAATTTTCATCCAATATTTTTTTTTTATTAATTATTAATTATTATCGTTAATTATTTTTTATCTAATTATATATTTTATTTATGTATCAATCATTAATTAATATTTTACGAACGTTCAGACACACACACTTTCCCACGAATGATAATTCGATAATTTCCGTCATGAAGCAACATTCAAATCTCGAAAAAGTAATTCGCTTTCAATATATATATATATATATATACTATATATATATATATATATAGGGTCTCTTTCCTTTTCATGAAATATTACGAAACATTTTTGTAATATTAAATTTTCATATATTTTTTTTTAAATTCAGTTTTAAAAATTAATTAATTAAACAAAAATTTTGAAATTTAATTTCTCATTTGCAATTTGTATTTATAAATGTCGTTTTAAGTGTCTTTTATTTAGTTTAATACAATGATTATCATTATTATTATCATTATTATTATTATTATTATTATTATTATTGTTTTTCTGTAGGCCTACTTATTTATTTATTTACTTTTAAAAATTTTAAAAATTTGTCTCAGCAGTTTTAACTTATATATATATATATATATATATATATATATATATATATATATATATATATATCTTCTCTACAAAAGTATGAGGTACGATTATTTTTAAGTGAATACCCCAGTTTTTATTTTCCAATTTTCTTAATTTAACCTATTGCAAGAAGGAAATGACCTTAATTATATCTACATGCAGTGTTGGACGCATTACTTTTTTAAAGGAACGCCGTTACCGTACCGTTACTCGCAATAGAAAGTAACGCAATTACCGATACAGTTACTTCTATGGAAAAGTAATGCGTTACAGTTACCGTTACTCTCTCTCTCTCTCTCTCTCTCTCTCTCTCTCTCTCTGTATATATATATATATATATATATATATATATATATACAATTGTGATCATCATGCGTCATAGCGAACTGTATATAATAAGGTCGGGGGCTCGATTCCCAATGATATTATTAATAATAATAATCGAGGAGTTAACGCAAAGAACCACAGTAATTTAACCTGACCACCGTGCCACCTTCTGATCCTCCACTCAAATTATTAACATTTGAGATAGGATTTGCGTGTTTTTTGGGTTTCAATTACTTTCGCGCTATTTTAAAAGACTTTGAACTCTTTGTATCCTTGACAAAAGGTTGATTTCACTGTGATAAAAGTGAAATTAAAATAATTACCATTACAATTTTTTTTTTTTTTTTTTAATTATTAATTGACGGACATTACGTCATAATGTTGTTTACGTCATAATGTTATTACCTCATAATGTTATTTAAGTTATATACGTTAATTATATACTCTCTATGTACCTTTTAATTATTTTGTAATACCATATAATTAATTATTGAATAGAGAATTATTTAATTAATAATTAATAATTATTATTATCATTAATTAAATTTTTTTGTAATAGTTTCTCGCATATTTGTGAAATGAGCAAAAATATTTGAATTTTAATTTGATATTTTCAGTCCAATTATTATTATTATTATTATTATTATTATTATTTTGTTGGTAATTTTATTAATTAGTTTTTATATTTTAAACATTTATATCTAATTTTATTTTAACTTTAGTTATATTGTTAAAAGAGAGAGAGAGAGAGAGAGAGGAGAGAGAGAGGAGAGAGAGAGAGAGAACCTTGAAGGTGCACTTTTAAACAAATGATAGTAGGATGACGTCACGCTAACATCTAGAAAGTGAGATCCATTAATGTCATAATGACCAAACCTTAAACGTTATTATTTAGTGCTGTCATTGTGACGTCATTGTCACGTCATTGTAACGTCATACTGTCATGATACCGTGAATGTCAATAATAATGGCAGTATAATACGATTATACATGCTCATTATGACCATAATATGACTGTCATATGACGACATATTGCTATCATTCCGTGACAAAGTTCGCCTAAGATCATAAAATTCCTAAAAAGTATCCAAAAATTACTAATTAATAAATTAATAAAATACCCAAGAAAAAACGGGATTTTTACCTTTAAGTTTCTGAAACTAAATACTGCTAAAATTTCTGCTAAAGTTTCTGAAACTGTGTATACTGCTAAAATTTCATAATACACACACACACCACACACACACACACACCACACACACACGCTCGCGCGCGCGCGCGTAAACAGCCCTTTCATACTCCTTAATTAAAAGCATCCTAAAATAGGTATCTCAGATAATAAAAGATGGGTAAGATACCCAGTACCCACATTTCCAAATAATGTCCTTTCGCGCAAAAATACTTAAAAGATATTAACGAACCTATAATGAAAGTTTGTTTCTTTGAGTATTACGATTTTAAGAGAGTTTCCTTAAACTATGCCCTTGTTCGGGGTTATGGGGCATAGTGGCGGGCGCGAGAGTCGCGGGGGGGGGGGGGGGGGGGTGGGGGGAGAAGTTGTTATAAATAAACAAATGAACTGAAAGTATTTAAAGAGAGAGATCAAGGCTAATCGAAAGAAATGTAGATTCTCCCCACTTTATGCCATCCCTCGTCCTCAGATTTCCTCATGGGTTAGAATAAGTTAGGTAAAGTTGGGTTAGTAGTTAGTTTAACGTTAGCTTAGAGTACGTTTAGTTAACATTAAGTTAGTTTAGGTTTGGTTAACGTTAGATTAGGTTAACAATAGTTTAAGTTAGGTTTAGTTAAGACCGGAATTCTGAATGTGACCATATTTACTTGTGTACCAGGAATTGAGTTTTAATTTTATCTTTAACCGTTTGAGGCCGGATGAATGCGTATATTTCAAACGTTACTACTTGGTAGGGCGGGTCATACTATGCATTTTTTTAAATCAATGGAGAGGGGTGTTCAAATGACATATTTTGGTGTATAGAACACAATTCTGAAGAAAATATTTAATTCTGATAACCCTAACCTACATCATTTTGCAGTTGATTATTATTAAATTGTTGATTATTTTACTATTGTAGTTACCCCAGAATATGTCTTCTCATCGTTTTCTATCATGGCTGCTCACGTTATCTCTCATAGAGCATTGTTCTAACTAATTCATATAAACACATATAATGTAATTCATATAATAATAATAATATTTAAATACTCAAATAAAAAGGTGTGCCATTCCACTTAATTGTAATTATCATACAGTTTGGTATATGAAATATATATTGCCCTTGCTAGTGTAAGGTATGGCATAGGGCTGAGGCCAACTGCAGCGATAGCAACAGCAGCTCTGATTGACGCAGGAATCATCACAGAAGACAATACAAGTAAGTGATTGATAAGAGCAAGGTCAAGAGAGCACAGGAGAAGTTGATGAGAGAGCTGGGGGAACAGTTCGAGAAGAAGTGCAGGGAGGAGGGGGGGGATCTCTTGCATCCTCTTTGATGGGCGGATTGACCTGACCAATGTGATGATGGAAGCTGAGGGCAGTGACCAATCTTTTCCCGCAAAGATCAAGGAAGAACACTATAGTGTTGTTAGTGAGCCTGGCAGCTACTATCTGTTCCACTTTACCCCAGAGAAAGCAACTAAAGAGGAGTCACATGCGGAGAAGATTGCTAAGGTCCTGTATGCCTGGCTGAAAGAGAGGGTTATGATAAGACCTTGTTGGCCATTGGAGGAGACTCAACAAATGTCAACACTGGTGTGAAAGCTGGAGTAATGCGGAAACTGGAGCTGCACCTGGGGAGAAAGCTGGTCTGGTTGGTGTGCAACCTGCACACTGTTGAACTTCCCCTGCGCCATCTCATTGTTGACCTTGATGGCCCTACTCTGTCAGACAAAAAATTATCCGGGCCAATAGGAAAGCTCCTTGATTCTGCTACAGACTTTGATATCAATCCAAACTTCACCCAAATCTCTGTTGGCACTCCACTGATCAAGCTTCCTGACAAGGTCATTCAAGATCTCTCAACTGATCAATACTATGGCTATAAATTGTCTGTGCAGTCAGGGATGGAGTACTTCCTGCAGGGCTGGCTCTGTTAGAGATAGGACCAGTAAACCACAGCCGCTGGCTCACCACAGCGAACAGACTTCTCAGGCTCTGGGTGTCAAAGCACGGACTTAAAGGAAAGAACCTGAAGATTCTGCAATTCATTGTGGAATTCATCATTGGAGTGTATTACCCATGTTGGTTCAACGTGAAGGTCAAGCACTCCTGGATCGAAGGGCCTAGGCACATCCTCTTTCAGCTGGACTGCCTCAAGTCCCAGAGAAAGGAGGTGCTGGATATTGTGATGCCAACTGTGAGAAGATCTGCTTGGTATGCCCACAGTGAAGTCACCCTCCAAACACTACTCTGCTCTGAGGATCAGAAGGAGAGGATTGAAGGGGTGGAGAGAATCCTGGCCATCAGGGAGAGGGGGACCCGGACACTCAGCTGGGGGACTCCTCTGTTAGGAGCAGAAGGACACCTGACATCAATTGTGATGCTTCCAGCATCGGTGACTTGATCAGCTGGTCAGAAGGTGTGTCAGAGCCACCTCTCACCTGCTCTCTAAGCACCTCAGAGGTGAAAAACTTCATCAACACCCCCATGGAGGTGCGCAACTGGCCTTGCCACACACAAAGCATTGAGAGGGTTGTTAAAATGGTGACTGAGGCTTCTGCTAAGTACTTCTCACAGGAAAAGAGGGATGGAGGGATCAGGGCTCAGGAGACAGCAGGAAGCTGATGTCCAAGTCTGAGTCAAAGCAGGATTTGTGCAACCTGGCAGAGTTCAAGATGTCAGGAGAATGATCTTTGTAATTATATCCAGTGATATACATGCAGTTCACCTATTAATAATATATGTAAAGTTGATTTGGCCTTGTCAATATAAATGATTTACCTTATATCTTTAATATATTATAAAGGGGTTCAAAAGGGTAAAATTGGCAATTTAGAAATACAAAATGATGTAGGTTAGAGTTATCCTATCCAAAAAAGAAGCTCATATTTGAATTCCCCATGTAAAAACACATAATTTAGACACCCCTGATGGTAGGATTTCCTTCAGATTCATGTTGTCACCTGAGTACGACCCCCCTACTACTTTGGGTACTTTCCTGTTATCCCGGACCCCAGACTTTTTGCCAGATCCGTACGCCACTTGTCAGATTGCCAAATTTAATTGCCAATTATTTTTTTAATGTTAACTAACTAACCAAACTTAACCTAACCTAACCTAACCAGGAGTTGGGTTAGGTTAGTTACTTAATATTAAAAGAAAAAATTTGGCAATGAAATTTGGCAATCTGGCAAGCGGCGTCCGAATCTGGCAAAAAGTCTGGGGTCCGGGATAACAGGAAAGTACCCCAATTTGTAACGGTCATCCTGAAAGGGTTAATTACTTAAACTAATCAATTTCATTAACTTCGCAGGAATGGCTCCTGAAATCTTCAGGAGAGGAGGTCACTGTTTCAGGTGTTCGAAGGAAGACCAGAAAAAAACTTCGTATGGTTTTGGTTGAACTACAAAGCCTCCAGCCGGGTGAATACAGAAGAATGATCCGGGAACTCAACCGACTCTAATCTAAGTTAATCGCTAATTTGGATATTTAATTCAATATTTTTAAGCAAATTTTATGCATGTTATTTAATCATTGAACATATATATATATATATATATATATATATATATATATATATATATATATATACTAATTAATTATAAATTACACTTGATTAAATAAATAATTAAAATTAATTTAACAGAATATTTACCTGGATAAAATATATTTAAATGTTAATTTTCTTTTTAATAATTTTTTAAATTTAAGTTTACGAAATAATTTTAAGGTTTTTATATTTTTTAATTTAAAAATCAAAATTACTTTAATCTTTCTTTACATCTTTACATCTTTACATCTTTACTCTGCTCTGTACTAAAATGTAATAAACGTACTTTGTATAAACCATGATAAATTGCCATAACTTTTGTGTTGTACAGTAGTAACATAATCAACATTTGTAGGTTATACAACCATTGCACAGAAAAACAACAACCAGATGATATGGTTATACAGGTGGCACAAAAGTCGCGCACCATAGGAATTTTCAGAGTTGACTATAATACAGTATATTATTTTTTCTTCTTTTAGGTACGGGATGGCTGCGAAATTAACAATAGACGAGAGGTGAGCTGGGTTTCAATGTATGGAATACCAAGTACTACAAATCAATGAATCACTACAGATTTAAATTCTGTAGCGATTGACCCATTTGTAATAAGTACCTGGAATGCCATAAATTAAAACCAAGCTCACCTCTCGTCTGTTCTTAATTTCGCAGCCATCCCGTACCTAAAAGAAAAAAAATATATATTATAATCAACATTGAATATTCCTATGGTGCGCGACTTTTTGCCACCCTGTATATAACTGTTTGACAATCAATACAAAATGGCTAATTTTTTCATGTTAACGAAGATTAGTTTAATTGTGGTTAATTATATTTCCAATAACAAAGTTCAATGGCTGATGCAGTTTATTGCATGGTTGAATTAGCCATGTTGATTTGGTTGTCAACATAATATTCTTGTTGAAACAAAAGTACAAGAGTCAGTATATATATATATACACATTATACGATATTACGTGGGTGGGTATATATATATTTATATGTGTGTGTGTGTGTGCGTGCGCAATTTTCTTTGTTTTTCACCGAATTACTACTCGTATTTTTAACGAAAAGAAAATCAACAGGTGTTTGTTTATTTATTTGTTTGTTCGTTCAACAGTTTGTTTGCAATATATTTACTATATATTTTATACATTGTTATTTTTAGAATATATATCAATATTCTTAATAAAATGGTATTAAAGTGATTAGTTTTTTTGTCCATTTAGTGAGAGAGAGAGAGAGAGAGAGAGAGAGAGAGAGAGAAGAGAGAGAGAGAGAGAGAGAGAGAGAATATTTTTTTCGGTTTGTTTAATCTCTTCTGTATTGGCAAAGCTCATATGACGGGGTTCTGACGGAGGGGACCTACAACTTTACGTGGAAGCTGAACCACCCATTTAACTACTGAACAGACCTAACGTCGTTTAAGTTCGCTGATCTAACGGAAGCGGTGTTGCAAACCTAGTCATATTAACTAGCGGAAGTAGTTACTTTTTATAGTTCAGAAAATCACCTCTATAATATATATATATATATAGAGAGAGAGAGAGAGAGAGAGAGAGAGAGAGAGAGAGTGCTTAATTTGTAAATGAAAAAGAAGTGGAACGCAGGTGAAGCCCTCACAGTTAGGGGGTCTGGGGGAGCGCTGTAAGCTCCCCCAGCGGGGTCCGGGGCGGCGCCCCGGAAACCAACGTATTTTCAGCGCTTTTTCTACGAAAACTGCGCAACATGCAAATGAAAGTTCTTCGAATACAGTATTATTTTAAAGAAAAAGTTAGACTGTGATTGCAACATCTAAGTGAAATGTTATTTCATCTAAGTGAAACAAAATATTATATGTATTTGAAACAAAATAAAATTGCTTTACTTACATGCTATTGCTATATAGGAAGTTGATAGAATAATCACATTAATTTCCACACACACTCCAAACTTCTTTCTGCTTGATCGACTAGTTTTCGCTTTCTACTGTCTGTATTTCGTTGGATTTTAAATTACGAAATTACGTTGCTGACCTTTTTTATTAAAATAAAAACCTTTTTTTTTTTAATTAGGTGTTAAAATAAAAGTACCGGAATGGCGTTCCGGAGCGTTCCGTCACAAATTAAGCAATATAATATATATATATATATATATATATAGACTATATATATATATATATACAGGGAGTCAAAAGTCTCCATACATAGGCAAAACGGTCACTTTATTATGCAATCACTTGTAAGTCACCAAAATATCTCTATGTTGGCACCATTACACTGAATGCACATACGGATGGCACATACAAAGGCATCTCAGCACATTACCTGCAAAAAAATAAAATTAAATAATCATTTATTTATCATGACCATTTTGCCTATGTATGGAGACTTTTGACTCACCCTATATATATATATATATATATATAATATATATATATATATATATATATATAATGCAAACCCAAGACAAAAGTAAAAATGATTCCAAGGCCTTTCATGTATTCAACAATACACGAAAGGCCTTGGAATCATTTCTTCTTTTTCCTTGGGGGGTTTCCATCATTCATTCAATGACAAGAAAGAAATTTCTTTCTTTCTATTTCTTTCGTGTCCTGAAGATGTGAATATATCACGAAAGCGCTCGGATTTCGTGTTTCTTTTCTTTTTCCTTTTTACCTGTGGTTGTTTGCTTATTAATAAGATCACGTGTTATTCTGTGATTTTACTGCATATATATATATATATATATATATATATATATATATATATGTACTGTATATATATATATATGATGAATAAAACCACGAAGGGAAAAGAAACACAAAGGGGTGCTCAAGCGCTTTCGTCTAATGACATCCTCAGGAACACTGACGAAAGCGCTTGAGCACCCCTTTGTGTTTTCTTTTCCCTGTCGGGTTTTATTCATCATAAATATTTTTCACGTGTCACTTTCGTGAAATAATTTTTCATATATATATATATATATAATATATATTAGATGATGAAAATAACCACGAAGGAAAAAGGAAACAGAATGGTTTCCTTTTCCTTCGTGGTTATTTTCATCATAAATATTATCAGTGTTACTTTTCGTGAAATAATTTTCATATATTATAATATATATATATATATATATATATATTTATATATATATATAGGGATGACTTTCACAATAAACACGTGAAATGATGAATGATTTTTTCTTTTATTTTTGTTCTTTGTGGATTTGCCTCATATATATATATATATATATATATATATATATATATAAGCACACCGGACAAAAAATTAGTCACCCCTCTCAGAATGTACCTAATAACGTGTGACGGCGCCTCTGGCCTGATAACCGCACGAATCCGGCGAGGCAGAGACTCTACGAGGTTGTGCATGTACTGAACATCGATTTGCTGCCACTCGTTCATCAGCCGGTCCCGAAGTTCCGCCAGAGTCCGTGGGTGTCTATTCCTGCGCTTCACTTTCTGTTTCCAGCCTGAACAACACCTTCGACGCATTCAGGATTAAAGGCTTCATTGGACCTGCGATGTACTCGTCGCCTCCCATCATTGGAGAACAAACAAAAACGGGACTCATCCGACCAAATTACACGTTTCCAATCTGCCGCAGTCCAGTTTTTGTGCCTCTGAGCCCATTTATAACGTGCCAATTTGTGACTTGCTGTTAACAGCGGCCTCTTCCGTGGTACCTGCTCCAGATGTCCATCGCATGCAGTTTCTCGTCGCAATGTCCGTTCGGAAATTGGTCGCTGGAGAACCTCATTGGTTCTTGGAGCAATTGTTCTCTGGTTTGAAAACGATTTGCAGTTACTAGACGAGAAACATGCGGCGGCCCCTATTGTCGAGAATTGTTTCCGGCCACAGTTACGCCGTCGATTTTCAGTTGATTGCGAACTACACCACTCTTTGTAAACTCGCTGGACAGTACGCGTTGACACACCAACAAATTGGGCTACTTCAGACATTTTGTGTCCGTGGGCTCTGCCAAACACGATGGCTCCTTTTTGCCACTGAGTAACGTCTGCCTCACGACCCATTTTGCAGACTATATCCAACACACACTTTGTTCTTCACCACCTCACGAAACAGATCTGATCATGTGTGCTACGTCACCGCTACTTGTCACTTACCAATGCTACATCAGCGCCCTCTGTGTGACCTTGAAATTCCTACTATCGTGCTATTAGGGGTGACTAATTTTTTGTCCGGTGTGCTTATATATATATATATATATATATATTTTATAGGCGCCTCGATGGTGTAGTGATGAGCGTCGCTGACTACGAATCCATCGGCCCCGGAATCGAGACCCAGAAACGGCAAGCGGACCACAGCAAAACCCAGCTGTTCATCCTTCCACACAATGAAGAAATTGGTTGGTAGATAAATGGGTACCCTGGGTAGCCTAATGGTTAAGACGCTGGGCTGCTGTGGGGCGTGGTTCGGATTCCACGTTAAACCGTAGGTGTAAGATGGAGTGACAAGTTTGACGTTCATCAAAATGAACAATTCGGGCGGAAGCAAAACCAAGGTAACCAAGGTGTATGAGAGTTTTTAATTATAATTGAGCCAGTCTCAATCAGTCCTTATTATCTGTGTGTGTGTGTGTGTGTGTTGTGTCCGTTTGTCTGTAAGATTGGACTGATTTGAGTGAAAATTTTTCTCTTGTGGTTTTGCTTTGATTCTTTTCTAATTAATTAATTTAAGTTTTTATATATTCTATTACATCACTACGGTTTGTGTCATTACTAGCGAGGATTAAACTATCCTTCATTCTCAAGAAATTATGTGTTCATAATCTGTTGTGACACCAAAATTCCTCAAAATTCATTATATGAATCAACAAATTGCTTCTCACTTCACACATTTCTGTTTATTCAAGGTCGGAAAATGAGAATTGCTGATTAAACTTAACCTAACTTAATCTTACCATAATCTAACCTAACGTATCTTTAAACTAGGTAACCTAGTGTATCCTTAATTTAACTTAACCTATGGCTAAGTGAGACTTAAGTGAGATAATTGACAACAACAAAATGAAAAATGGGAAAAAAAAGTGAGTCAACATGATATAATCTCGTAAAATGTGAGGGTGAGAAGTGAAATTCATTTTCTCTTATAAATTGGAGGTAACTCTATAGAAATTTTGTAAATAAAGTTTTGCAGTCTTTTTTGAATTGAATTAAATAACCTTTATTAATAATAAAATAAATACATTGTTTTTACAATTTACAATGAATAAATAATTGTTAAACTGAACTATTTATTTGATTTAATTTGGCCCTCAGGCGTTTGGCTTTACTGGGCTCTTATTAAAATAAAACAGATAGTTATTATTAATAATAAATAAATCATGAATAAGTATATTATAGTTAAGGAATGTATAATCTTAAATTATCATTATCGACGTAACAAATGCAAGGTCATTACTAAATGTATTATACCAATACCCTACAAAGAAATCAAAATTATACATGAGATAAGAATTGAACAATCGCAAGTAATGTTCTTTAATCCTAGATTACACACGAGAAATGAATAAACAATAGTAATGTGCATTAATCCTAGATTTGTATTAGTATGCCAGTATTAATCGGATTTCAACTTGGTTTTAAACGAATTTACATTCACAATATTTTTTAGATCAGCATTTAATCATTCCATAGTTTCAATCCAATGAAAATGGTAGTTTTTGAGATGAAGACAATCTAAATTGAGGTATAACAAGCTGTGATCTATTTCTGGTCTGATACGAGTGGATTTCTTGATGAGTTACAATGGGTAAATAGATATTTTGTAAGTTAATGATTTTGTTCTTACACTCGTAAATAAAAATAAAATGTGCCAGTTTGATTACATCATTGGGCTTTAGTAGTTTTAGCTCGTTAAATAATGCACTAGAGTGATCAAGGAAATCAGCATCAGATAATAACCTTATTGCTCTTTTTTGGATAACAAGACACCGTTGAAAGCGTTGTTAGCGGGAGTTGCCCCAAACAAGAGTGCAGTACGTTATACAGGGTGTACATAAAGTCAGGATCTATTTTTGTGAAGCACTTGGAAATTATATGGAATTCAATCATAAAATGATAAAGTGGTAACATTTATTAAATAATTAAGAGTAGGATTCGACGTGACGCCCATTAGTATCCTTGCACAGCTGAAATCGTTCCGCAGCATTTCTAAACACATTCTGGAGCATTTGCGGGGTTATGTTATCTGCAGCCAGTTCGTATACGTGTACGTAAGTTTTCAAGACTCGTAATCTTCGTCTGATAGACGTGCGATTTGATAAAGCCCCATGCAAAGAAATCTAAAGGGTTAAATCTGGTGATCTCGCTGGCCAAGGTCTTTGTTGCTTCCGCGTCCGATCCAGCGATTTGGAAACGTCCATTTAGATAATCCTGAACAATTTTGGCATAGTGACAAGGAGCACCATCATGTTGATAGACGACGGGGATAGGATTGTTAGTACCGTCATCTATCAACATGATGGTGCTCCTTGTCACTGCCAAAATTGTTCAGGATTATCTAAATGGACGGTTTCCAAATCGCTGGATCGGACGCGGAAGCAACAGACCTTGACCAGCGAGATCACCAGATTTAACCCCTTTAGATTTCTTTGCATGGGGCTTTATCAAATCGCACGTCTATCAGACGAAGATTACGAGTCTTGAAAACTTACGTACACGTATACGAACTGCTGCAGATAACATAACCCCGCAAATGCTCCAGAATGTGTTTAGAAATGCTGCGGAACGATTTCAGCTGTGCAGGGATACTAATGGGCGTCACGTCGAATCCTACTCTTAATTATTTAATAAATGTTACCACTTTATCATTTTATGATTGAATTCCATATAATTTCCAAGTGCTTCACAAAAATAGATCCTGACTTTATGTACACCCTGTATAACGTACTGCACTCTTGTTTGGGGCAACTCCGCTAACAACGCTTTCAACGGTGTCTTTGTTATCCAAAAAAGAGCAATAAGGTTATTATCTGATGCTGATTTCCTTGATCACTCTAGTGCATTATTTAAAGAGCTAAAACTACTAAAGCCCAATGATGTAATCAAACTGGCACATTTTATTTTTATTTACGAGTGTAAGAACAAAATCATTAACTTACAAAATATCTATTTACCCATTGTAACTCATCAAGAAATCCACTCGTATCAGACCAGAAATAGATCACAGCTTGTTATACCTCAATTTAGATTGTCTTCATCTCAAAAACTACCCATTTTCATTGGATTGAAACTATGGAATGATTTAAATGCTGATCTAAAAAATATTGTGAATGTAAATTCGTTTAAAACCAAGTTGAAATCCCGATTAATACTGGCATACTAATACAAATCTAGGATTAATGCACATTACTATTGTTTATTCATTTCTCGTGTGTAATCTAGGATTAAAGACACATTACTTGCGATTGTTCAATTCTTATCTCATGTATAATTTTGATTTCTTTGTAGGGTATTGGTATAATACATTTAGTAATGACCTTGCATTTGTTACGTCGATAATGATAATTTAAGATTAATACATTCCTTAACTATTAATAATACTTATTCATGATTTATTTATTATTAATAATAACTATCTGTTTTATTTTTAATAAGAGCCCAGTAAAGCCAAACGCCTGAGGGCCAAATTAAATCAAATAAATAGTTCAGTTTAACAATTATTTATTTCATTGTAAATTGTAAAAACAATGTATTTATTTTATTATTAATAAAGGTTATTTAATTCAATTCAAAAAAAGACTGCAAAACTTTATTTACAAAATTTCTATTAGAGTTACCCTCCAATTTATAAAGAAAATGAATTTCACTTCTCACCCTCACATTTTACGAGATTATATCATGTTGACTCACTTTTTTTTCCCATTTTTCATTTTGTTGTTGTCATTATCTCACTTAAGTCTCACTTAGCCATAGGTTAAGTTAAATTAAGGATACACTAGGTACCTAGTTTAAAGATACGTTAGGTTAGATTATGGTAAGATTAAGTTAGTTAAGTTTAATCAGCAATTCTCATTTTCCGACCTTGAATAAACAGAATGTGTGAAGTGAGAAGCAATTTGTTGATTCATATAATGAATTTTGAGGAATTTTGGTGTCACAACAGATTATGAACACATAATTTCTTGAGAATGAAGGATAGTTTAATACCTCGCTAGTAATGACACAAACCGTAGTGATGTAATAGAATATATAAAAACTTAACTATTAATTAATTAGAAAAGAATCAAAGCAAAACCACAAGAGAAAAATTTTTCACTCAAATCAGTCCAATCTTACAGACAAACGGACACACACACACACACACACACACAGATAATAAGTGACTGATTGAGACTGGCTCAATTATAATTAAAAACTCTCATACACCTTGGTTAACCTTGGTTTTGCTTCCGCCCGAATTGTTCATTTTGATGAACGTCAAACTTGTCACTCCATCTTACACCTACGGTTTAACGTGGAATCCGAACCACGCCCCACCAGCAGCCCAGCGTCTTAACCATTAGGCTACCCAGGGTACCCATTTATCTACCAACCAATTTCTTCATTGTGTGGAAGGATGAACAGCTGGGTTTTGCTGTGGTCCGCTTGCCGTTTCTGGGTCTCGATTCCGGGGCCGATGGATTCGTAGTCAGCGACGCTCATCACTACACCATCGAGGCGCCTATAAATATATATATATATATATATTATATAAGCACACCGGACAAAAAATTAGTCACCCCTAATAGCACCGATAGTAGGAATTTCAAGGTCACACAGAGGGCGCTGATGTAGCATTGGTAAGTGACAAGTAGCGGTGACGTAGCACACATGATCAGATCTGTTTCGTGAGGTGTGAAGAACAAAGTGTGTGTTGGATATAGTCTGCAAAATGGGTCGTGAGGCAGACGTTACTCAGTGGCAAAAAGGAGCCATCGTGTTTGGCAGAGCCCACGGACACAAATGTCTGAAGTAGCCCAATTTGTTGGTGTGTCAACGCGTACTGTCCAGCGAGTTTACAAAGAGTGGTGTAGTTCGCAATCAACTGAAAATCGACGGCGTAACTGTGGCCGGAAAACAATTCTCGACAATAGGGGCCGCCGCCATGTTTCTCGTCTAGTAACTGCAAATCGTTTTCAAACCAGAGAACAATTGCTCCAAGAAACCAATGAGGTTCTCCAGCGACCAATTTCCGAACGGACATTGCGACGAGAACTGCATGCGATGGACATCTGGAGCAGGGTACCACGGAAGAGGCCGCTGTTAACAGCAAGTCACAAATTGGCACGTTATAAATGGGCTCAGAGGCACAAAAACTGGACTGCGGCAGATTGGAAACGTGTAATTTGGTCGGATGAGTCCCGTTTTTGTTTGTTCTCCAATGATGGGAGGCGACGAGTACATCGCAGGTCCAATGAAGCCTTTAATCCTGAATGCGTCAAGGTGTTGTTCAGGCTGGAAACAGAAAGTGAAGCGCCAGGAATAGACACCCACGGACTCTGGCGGAACTTCGGGACCGGCTGATGAACGAGTGGCAGCAAATCGATGTTCAGTACATGCACAACCTCGTAGAGTCTCTGCCTCGCCGGATTCGTGCGGTTATCAAGGCCAGAGGCGCCGTCACACGTTATTAGGTACATTCTGAGAGGGGTGACTAATTTTTTGTCCGGTGTGCTTATATATATATATATATATATATATATATATATATATGAGGCAAAATCCACAAAGAACAAAAATAAAAGAAAAAATCATTCATTCATTTCACGTGTTTAATTGTGAAAGTCATCCCATATATATATATAAATATATATATATATATATATATATATTATAATATATGAAAATTATTTCACAAAGTAACACGTGAATAATATTTATGATGAAAATAACCACGAAGGAAAAGGAAACCATTCTGTTTCCTTTTTCCTTCGTGGTTATTTTCATATCTATATATATATATATATATATATATATATATGAAAAATTATTTCACGAAAGTGACACGTGAAAAATATTTATGATGAATAAAACCACGAAGGGAAAAGAAACACAAAGGGGTGCTCAAGCGCTTTCGTCAGTGTTCCTGAGGATGTCATTAGACGAAAGCGCTTGAGCACCCCTTTGTGTTTCTTTCCCTTCGTGGTTTTATTCATCATATATATATATATATACGTACATATATATATATATATATATATATATATATATATATATATGCAGTAAAATCACAGAATAACACGTGATCTTATTAATAAGCAAACAACCACAGGTAAAAAGGAAAAAGAAACACGAAATCCGAGCGCTTTCGTGATATATTCACATCTTCAAGGACACGAAAGAAATAGAAAGAAAGAAATTTCTTTCTTGTCATTGAATGAATGATGGAAACCCCCCAAGGAAAAAGAAGAAATGATTCCAAGGCCTTTCGTGTATTGTTGAATACATGAAAAGGCCTTGGAATCATTTTTACTTTTGTCTTGTGGGTTTGCATTATATATATATATATATATATATATATATATTATATATATATATATATAGGGTGAGTCAAAGTCTCCATACATAGGCAAAATGGTCATGATAAATAATGATTATTTAATTTTATTTTTTGCAGGTAATGTGCTGAGATGCCTTTGTATGTGCCATCCGTATGTGCATTCAGTGTAATGGTGCCAACATAGAGCATATTTTGTGACTTACAAGTGATGCATAATAAAGTGACCGTTTTGCCTATGTATGGAGACTTTTGACTCACCCTGTATATATATATATATATATATATATATATATATATATATATATATATATTGCTTAATTTGTGACGGAACGCTCCGGAACGCCATTCCGGTACTTTTATTTTAACACCTAATTAAAAAAAAAAGGTTTTTATTTTAATAAAAAGGTCAGCAACGTAATTTCGTAATTTAAATCCAACGAAATACAGACAGTAGAAAGCGAAAACTAGTCGATCAAGCAGAAAGAAGTTTGGAGTGTGTGTGGAAATTAATGTGATTATTCTATCAACTTCCTATATATAGCAATAGCATGTAAGTAAAGCAATTTTATTTTGTTTCAAATACATATAATATTTTGTTTCACTTAGATGAAATAACATTTCACTTAGATGTTGCAATCACAGTCTAACTTTTTTCTTTAAAATAATACTGTATTCGAAGAACTTTCATTTGCATGTTGCGCAGTTTTCGTAGAAAAAGCGCTGAAAATACGTTGGTTTCCGGGGCGCCGCCCCGGACCCCGCTGGGGCGCTTACAGCGCTCCCCAGACCCCCTAACTGTGAGGGCTTCACCTGCGTTCCACTTCTTTTCATTACAAATTAAGCACTCTCTCTCCTCTCTCTCTCTCTCTCTCTCTCTCTATCTATATATATATAATATATATTAGAGGGATTTTCTGAACTATAAAAAAGTTAACTACTTCCGCTAGTTAATATACTAGGTTGCAACACCGCTTCCGTCGTTAGATCAGCGAACTTAAACGACGTTAGGTCTGTTCAGTAGTTAAATGGGTGGTTCAGCTTCCACGTAAAGTTGTAGGTCCCCTCCGTCAGAACCCCTCCGTCTATGAGCTTTGCCATACAGAAGAGATTAAACAAACCGAAAAAATATTCTCTCTCTCTCTCTCTCTCTCTCCTCTCTCTCTCTCTCTCTCTATCTCTCTCTCTCTCTCTCTCTCTCACTAAATGGACAAAAAAACTAATCACTTTAATACCATTTTTTAAGATATTGATATATATTCTAAAAAACAATGTATAAAATATTAGTAAAGAAATTATTGCAAACAAACTGTTGAACGAACAAACAAATAATAAACAAACACCTGTTGATTCTTTTCGTTAAAAATACGAGTAGTAATTCGGTGAAAAACAAAGAAAATTGCGCACGCACACACACACACACATATATATATATATATATACCCACCCACGTAATATCGTATAATGTGTATATATATATATACTGACTCTTGTACTTTGTTTCAACAAGAATATTATGTTGACAACCAAATCAACATGGCTAATTCAACCATGCAATAAACTGCATCAGCCATTGAACTTTGTTATTGGAAATATAATTAACCACAATTAAACTAATCTTCGTTAACATGAAAAAATTAGCCATTTTGTATTGATTGTCAAACAGTTATATACAGGGTGGCAAAAAGTCGCGCACCATAGGAATATTCAATGTTGATTATAATATATTTTTTTTCTTTTAGGTACGGGATGGCTGCGAAATTAAGAACAGACGAGAGGGTGAGCTTGGTTTTAATTTATGGCATTCCAGGTACTTATTACAAATGGGTCAATCGCTACAGAATTTAAAATCTGTAGTGATTCATTGATTTGTAGTACTTGGTATTCCATACATTGAAACCCAGCTCACCCTCTCGTCTATTGTTAATTTCGCAGCCATCCCGTACCTAAAAGAAGAAAATAATAATATACTGTATTATAGTCAACTCTGAAAATTCCTATGGTGCGCGACTTTTGTGCCACCTGTATAACCATATCATCTGGTTGTTGTTTTTCTGTGCAATGGTTGTATAACCTACAAATGTTGATTATGTTACTACTGTACAAC
Source organism: Bathynomus jamesi (assembly GCA_023014485.1). NCBI lineage: Eukaryota > Metazoa > Arthropoda > Malacostraca > Isopoda > Cirolanidae > Bathynomus > Bathynomus jamesi. The sequence continues at coordinate 527,222 of JAJOZX010003063.1, read as the reverse complement.
ACAAAAGTTATGGCAATTTATCATGGTTTATACAAAGTACGTTTATTACATTTTAGTACAGAGCAGAGTAAAGATGTAAAGATGTAAAGATGTAAAGAAAGATTAAAGTAATTTTGATTTTTAAATTAAAAATATAAAAACCTTAAAATTATTTCGTAAACTTAAATTTAAAAATTATTAAAAAGAAAATTAACATTTAAATATATTTTATCCAGGTAAATATTCTGTTAAATTAATTTTAATTATTTATTTAATCAAGTGTAATTTATAATTAATTAGTATATATATATATATATATATATATATATATATATATATATATATATATGTTCAATGATTAAATAACATGCATAAAATTTGCTTAAAAATATTGAATTAAATATCCAAATTAGCGATTAACTTAGATTAGAGTCGGTTGAGTTCCCGGATCATTCTTCTGTATTCACCCGGCTGGAGGCTTTGTAGTTCAACCAAAACCATACGAAGTTTTTTCTGGTCTTCCTTCGAACACCTGAAACAGTGACCTCCTCTCCTGAAGATTTCAGGAGCCATTCCTGCGAAGTTAATGAAATTGATTAGTTTAAGTAATTAACCCTTTCAGGATGACCGTTACAAATTGGGGTACTTTCCTGTTATCCCGGACCCCAGACTTTTTGCCAGATTCGGACGCCGCTTGCCAGATTGCCAAATTTCATTGCCAAATTTTTTCTTTTAATATTAAGTAACTAACCTAACCCAACTCCTGGTTAGGTTAGGTTAGGTTAAGTTTGGTTAGTTAGTTAACATTAAAAAAATAATTGGCAATTAAATTTGGCAATCTGACAAGTGGCGTACGGATCTGGCAAAAAGTCTGGGGTCCGGGATAACAGGAAAGTACCCAAAGTAGTAGGGCGGGTCGTACTCAGGTGACAACATGAATCTGAAGGAAATCCTACCATCAGGGGTGTCTAAATTATGTGTTTTTACATGGGGAATTCAAATATGAGCTTCTTTTTTGGATAGGATAACTCTAACCTACATCATTTTGTATTTCTAAATTGCCAATTTTACCCTTTTGAACCCCTTTATAATATATTAAAAGATATAAGGTAAATCATTTATATTGACAAGGCCAAATCAACTTTACATATATTTATTAATAGGTGAACTGCATGTATATCACTGGATATAATTACAAAGATCATTCTCCTGACATCTTGAACTCTGCCAGGTTGCACAAATCCTGCTTTGACTCAGACTTGGACATCAGCTTCCTGCTGGTCTCCTGAGCCCTGATCCCTCCATCCCTCTTTTCCTGTGAGAAGTACTTAGCAGAAGCCTCAGTCACCATTTTAACAACCCTCTCAATGCTTTGTGTGTGGCAAGGCCAGTTGCGCACCTCCATGGGGGTGTTGATGAAGTTTTTCACCTCTGAGGTGCTTAGAGAGCAGGTGAGAGGTGGCTCTGACACACCTTCTGACCAGCTGATCAAGTCACCGATGCTGGAAGCATCACAATTGATGTCAGGTGTCCTTCTGCTCCTAACAGAGGAGTCCCCCAGCTGAGTGTCCGGGTCCCCCTCTCCCCTGATGGCCAGGATTCTCTCCACCCCTTCAATCCTCTCCTTCTGATCCTCAGAGCAGAGTAGTGTTTGGAGGGTGACTTCACTGTGGGCATACCAAGCAGATCTTCTCACAGTTGGCATCACAATATCCAGCACCTCCTTTCTCTGGGACTTGAGGCAGTCCAGCTGAAAGAGGATGTGCCTAGGCCCTTCGATCCAGGAGTGCTTGACCTTCACGTTGAACCAACATGGGTAATACACTCCAATGATGAATTCCACAATGAATTGCAGAATCTTCAGGTTCTTTCCTTTAAGTCCGTGCTTTGACACCCAGAGCCTGAGAAGTCTGTTCGCTGTGGTGAGCCAGCGGCTGTGGTTTACTGGTCCTATCTCTAACAGAGCCAGCCCTGCAGGAAGTACTCCATCCCTGACTGCACAGACAATTTTATAGCCATAGTATTGATCAGTTGAGAGATCTTGAATGACCTTGTCAGGAAGCTTGATCAGTGGAGTGCCAACAGAGATTTGGGTGAAGTTTGGATTGATATCAAAGTCTGTAGCAGAATCAAGGAGCTTTCCTATTGGCCCGGATAATTTTTTGTCTGACAGAGTAGGGCCATCAAGGTCAACAATGAGATGGCGCAGGGGAAGTTCAACAGTGTGCAGGTTGCACACCAACCAGACCAGCTTTCTCCCCAGGTGCAGCTCCAGTTTCCGCATTACTCCAGCTTTCACACCAGTGTTGACATTTGTTGAGTCTCCTCCAATGCCAACAAGGTCTTATCATAACCCCTCTCTTTCAGCCAGGCATACAGGACCTTAGCAATCTTCTCCGCATGTGACTCCTCTTTAGTTGCTTTCTCTGGGGTAAAGTGGAACAGATAGTAGCTGCCAGGCTCACTAACAACACTATAGTGTTCTTCCTTGATCTTTGCGGGAAAAGATTGGTCACTGCCCTCAGCTTCCATCATCACATTGGTCAGGTCAATCCGCCCATCAAAGAGGATGCAAGAGATCCCCCCCCTCCTCCCTGCACTTCTTCTCGAACTGTTCCCCCAGCTCTCTCATCAACTTCTCCTGTGCTCTCTTGACCTTGCTCTTATCAATCACTTTACTTGTATTGTCTTCTGTGATGATTCCTGCGTCAATCAGAGCTGCTGTTGCTATCGCTGCAGTTGGCCTCAGCCCTATGCCATACCTTACACTAGCAAGGGCAATATATATTTCATATACCAAACTGTATGATAATTACAATTAAGTGGAATGGCACACCTTTTTATTTGAGTATTTAAATATTATTATTATTATATGAATTACATTATATGTGTTTATATGAATTAGTTAGAACAATGCTCTATGAGAGATAACGTGAGCAGCCATGATAGAAAACGTGAGAAGACATATTCTGGGGTAACTACAATAGTAAAATAATCAACAATTTAATAATAATCAACTGCAAAATGATGTAGGTTAGGGTTATCAGAATTAAATATTTTCTTCAGAATTGTGTTCTATACACCAAAATATGTCATTTGAACACCCCTCTCCATTGATTTAAAAAAAATGCATAGTATGACCCGCCCTACCAATGTAGTAACGTTTGAAATATACGCATTCATCCGGCCTCAAACGGTTAAAGATAAAATTAAAACTCAATTCCTGGTACACAAGTAAATATGGTCACATTCAGAATTCCGGTCTTAACTAAACCTAACTTAAACTATTGTTAACCTAATCTAACGTTAACCAAACCTAAACTAACTTAATGTTAACTAAACGTACTCTAAGCTAACGTTAAACTAACTACTAACCCAACTTTACCTAACTTATTCTAACCCATGAGGAAATCTGAGGACGAGGGATGGCATAAAGTGGGGAGAATCTACATTTCTTTCGATTAGCCTTGATCTCTCTCTTTAAATACTTTCAGTTCATTTGTTTTATTTATAACAACTTCTCCCCCCCCCCCCCCCCCCCGCGACTCTCGCCGCCCGCCAACTATGCCCCATAACCCCGAACAAGGGCATAGTTTAAGGAAACTCTCTTAAAAATCGTAATACTCAAAGAAACAAACTTTCATTATAGGTTCGTTAATATCTTTTAAGTATTTTTGCGCGAAAGGACATTATTTGGAAATGTGGGTACTGGGTATCTTACCCATCTTTTATTATCTGAGATACCTATTTTAGGATGCTTTTAATTAAGGAGTATGAAAGGGCTGTTTACGCGCGCGCGCGCGAGCGTGTGTGTGTGTGTGTGTGTGTGTGTGTGTGTGTGTGTGTGTGTATTATGAAATTTTAGCAGTATACACAGTTTCAGAAACTTTAGCAGAAATTTTAGCAGTATTTAGTTTCAGAAACTTAAAGGTAAAAATCCCGTTTTTCTTTGGGTATTTTATTAATTTATTAATTAGTAATTTTTGGATACTTTTTAGGAATTTTATGATCTTAGGCGAACTTTGTCACGGAATGATAGCAATATGTCGTCATATGACAGTCATATTATGGTCATAATGAGCATGTATAATCGTATTATACTGCCATTATTATTGACATTCACGGTATCATGACAGTATGACGTTACAATGACGTGACAATGACGTCACAATGACAGCACTAAATAATAACGTTTAAGGTTTGGTCATTATGACATTAATGGATCTCACTTTCTAGATGTTAGCGTGACGTCATCCTACTATCATTTGTTTAAAAGTGCACCTTCAAGGTTCTCTCTCTCTCTCTCTCTCTCTCTCTCTCTCTCTCTCTCTCTCTCTCTTTTAACAATATAACTAAAGTTAAAATAAAATTAGATATAAATGTTTAAAATATAAAAACTAATTAATAAAATTACCAACAAAATAATAATAATAATAATAATAATAATAATAATTGGACTGAAAATATCAAATTAAAATTCAAATATTATTTGCTCATTTCACAAATATGCGAGAAACTATTACAAAAAAATTTAATTAATGATAATAATAATTATTAATTATTAATTAAATAATTCTCTATTCAATAATTAATTATATGGTATTACAAAATAATTAAAAGGTACATAGAGAGTATAATTAACGTATATAACTTAAATAACATTATGAGGTAATAACATTATGACGTAAACAACATTATGACGTAATGTCCGTCAATTAATAATTAAAAAAAAAAAAAAAAAATTGTAATGGTAATTATTTTAATTTCACTTTTATCACAGTGAAATCAACCTTTTGTCAAGGATACAAAGAGTTCAAAGTCTTTTAAAATAGCGCGAAAGTAATTGAAACCCAAAAAACACGCAAATCCTATCTCAAATGTTAATAATTTGAGTGGAGGATCAGAAGGTGGCACGGTGGTCAGGTTAAATTACTGTGGTTCTTTGCGTTAACTCCTCGATTATTATTATTAATAATATCATTGGGAATCGAGCCCCCGACCTTATTATATACAGTTCGCTATGACGCATGATGATCACAATTGTATATATATATATATATATATATATATATATATATATACAGAGAGAGAGAGAGAGAGAGAGAGAGAGAGAGAGTAACGGTAACTGTAACGCATTACTTTTCCATAGAAGTAACTGTATCGGTAATTGCGTTACTTTCTATTGCGAGTAACGGTAACGGTAACGGCGTTCCTTTAAAAAAGTAATGCGTCCAACACTGCATGTAGATATAATTAAGGTCATTTCCTTCTTGCAATAGGTTAAATTAAGAAAATTGGAAAATAAAAACTGGGGTATTCACTTAAAAATAATCGTACCTCATACTTTTGTAGAGAAGTATATATATATATATATATATATATATATATATATATATATATATATATATAAGTTAAAACTGCTGAGACAAATTTTTAAAATTTTTAAAAGTAAATAAATAAATAAGTAGGCCTACAGAAAAACAAATAATAATAATAATAATAATAATAATAATGATAATAATAATGATAATCATTGTATTAAACTAAATAAAAGACACTTAAACGACATTTATAAATACAAATTGCAAATGAGAAATTAAATTTCAAAATTTTTGTTTAATTAATTAATTTTTAAAACTGAATTTAAAAAAAAATATATGAAAATTTAATATTACAAAAATGTTTCGTAATATTTCATGAAAAGGAAAGAGACCCTATATATATATATATATATATATATATATATATATATATGAAAGCGAATTACTTTTTCGAGATTTGAATGTTGCTTCATGACGGAAATTATCGAATTATCATTCGTGGGAAAGTGTGTGTCTGAACGTTCGTAAAATATTAATTAATGATTGATACATAAATAAAATATATAATTAGATAAAAAATAATTAACGATAATAATTAATAATTAATAAAAAAAAATATTGGATGAAAATTATTTGAAATAGTGAAGTAATTTTATTATCTTATTTTAATTTTTTTATTAATTTCTAATTTTTTTTTTAGAATGTATTTGTTTAGTAATTAATTAATTTATTTATTTAATAATAATAATTAATTATTTATCTACTTATTTATTTCGTTATTTTTTTGTCTGTCTGTCTGTCTGTCTGTTTATCTGTCAGTCTGTCTATTGTAAAATGTTGCTTTATTTTGTTATCTACTTTCCTTCAATTCAGGTTATCTGAACTCTTTTTAGTGCTTTACACTGATTTCTGAATTCTAACAAGGTAGCCATGGCCGACAAAGGACTCGGGACGCGAGTTGCATGGCGAACACACACTTGGCACGAAGAATGCAATTTTAAAACGGGAACATTTAACTCCATTTAAAATTGTTTAATGAATTAACTTTGCAATAATGATGGGGGGAGAAAAATGAGTACATCGTCATTTCACACCAAATTCGTGGAAAGAGAATTAGTTTCTGGAGAAATTTAAAAATACAATTTGTTTTATCACAAAAACACATAGTCGTGAAGACCTCCCTGTGAAAGACCGCTTTTTGGGGATATGCCTACGGCTTTCAACGTATTTCAAATCTCTCTCTCTCTCTCTCTCTCTCTCCAATGTTTCCAACTAGTGTTTCACTCCGATCTTCTTCAACATTTAATATAATTTTTAAATCAGTATTTTTTACATATATAATATGAGTATGTTAATTTTGCGCAATTAATTGAATCTATTTCTCTAATAAACATTATTAAATTTATTATTAAAAACGAATGCATGACATTGTCTGTCTGTTTGTCTGTTTGTCGATATTAGCGAAAGTGATTGCGATAAATATTATAAAAATTTGCTTTCCTTATTTTGCAATGGCAATTTTTTTTGAAGATATAATTATTTATATTCTTTACTTTTAGCTATTTTTTTTTGTAAAAACGGTGTCAAATAAGAGAGAGAGAGAGAGAGAGAGAGAGAGAGAGAGAGAGAGAGAGAGAGAGAGAGAGAGAGATAATTTTAATAGTGATAATATGGAGTTCCGCAGGAATAAAATAAGCGCCAGTTTTATTCCAGCCCTTTAAATACGTTCATTATATTCCTGCTGGGTTTTGCGCTGTAGTGTTAGCATTACAGTATAGTATCATTATAATATTACTAATATAATAGCAATAATCTCAAAATAATACTTTTATTTATATAAAGTAATGTGTATTCGTGTTTATTCATGTTTGCTCGTGTTTATTCGTGCTTATTCTGGTTTATTCATGTATATTCATGTTTACGTATGTTTAACTGCGTTTATTCTTTTTTATTCAAGTTTGGTAATACTTATTTGTGTTTATTCTTTATTCATGTTTAAGTTGTGTTATTTTACATCAGTGGTATTTAACATGGGGAGGGGGCAATTCGGCCTTTTTCGGGGGTTAACGAACTGGCGCCACTGTCCGAAAAAAAGCTGAGTTATGGTTCCACTAAAATTTTGTTCTTTCCTAATTTTTCTTTTCTCATATTTGCCATTTAAGAAGGAGGAGAGGGGGTAATTACGGTTTTGTTAGCTAGCTCAAAGGGCAATAGTACGAAAAAAGGTTAAATACCACTGTTTTAGATCATTAGTTTGTATTTTTTTTATCTCTCTACTAATTATGGATAATAATTAAGAATAAAAAAATATAATTTATATAATTTTATGTTTAAAAATTATTAACAAACTATAAAGATTACGATTATTAAAAAAAATTTGAGTTTTGACTCTTTTTCAAATTTATTATTGCTTTTGTTGCTGTTAAGTGTTAAGTGCATGGGTTAACTTCACTACTAACAACAAAGAGCTAATATGGAAGAGGGGACTTACAACTTAACTGGAATCCGTGTTACTGGTCACTACATCATCTTAACACAGATGACGGTTGCCCATCGAACCACTATATACCCAAACCCAACATCGCTTAATTTCGTTTGATCCGATGGAAAGTGATATAACTACGTTGTTGTTGTTGTTGTTGGTTAGCCGATCAGCCCACCCTGATCGCGCAAGCTAGGTAACCGATCGCCCTCTCCGGAGTGGATCAGAGGTTCAGCGCACTAGTGATGTTGTGTTGTGTTCGTTGTTGTGCTAGAGCGGCGCCGGTACAGTCTGTCATAATGTGTTCAGTTGTTTGTGGTGTGTCCTGGCACAGGTGGCAGGTGTCGTCTGTGAAATTGTCTAGTCTGTGTTTATATGTCTGTAAGTTGGGATGATGTTCACATCGGAATCGTGCTAAGTTAACTCGATCCGATCTGCTCAGGCTGATTCTGACCTGTCAATGGGTGGCGGCTTCGCACCTAGGACCGTATTCGGACCGAGTCGTGTCAGTGCTTTGTGGGTTAGGTGTGTGTGTATGTGTTTTCTGTACTGTGTGATATCTGTGGGGGCGTGGTATGAAATGGAGTATTTGGTTATAATGTCTCGCTGGTGTTACCTTAATGGTGCGAGGTGTTGGTGCATAATTGTACATGTAGTGGCAAGGGTGTTGTGGGTTAGTTGTTGCTGCTGCCATGAATTGTTCCCCTCATGTCTGAATGTTCCCTAACTTTCAGTATTTTTGTTTCTGTGTGCAGGTGTTTCTATTGGTGTTGTTTGAGTACATCCTGTAATGATACGAAGTGCGTTGTTTGTATTGTCTGTAAGGTGTTTATGTGTGTGTTTGAGATAATGGGTGCCCAGCATGGGCTAGCATAGTCCATAACTGAGCGAATGGGTCTGTATCGAAGGAGTGACATTTCAAAGGAGTGACATAACAAAGGAGTGACATAAATACCGTAACGAGGAGTGACAGAATTGTTAAATTAAGATTTTATTTAAAAAACTAGAAACCTAACCTAACTTAGCCTAACCTAACCTAACCTAACAGTTGCAAGCCTCTCTTCCCTCTGGATTTGTTCTTTCTTCTTCTTTGTTGGTATTTTCGTGTCACTCCTTTGAATTTTATCTCCGATTTGTCACTCCTTTGTTATGTCACTCCTTCGTTATGTCACTCCTTTGAATAGGACCGGAGCGAATATATTGTTTGTATATGAGTGATGTTGTTTCCTGCTGGTGTCCAAAGTTTGTGCCTGTTAGTACCCTAAGCGTGTTAAGTCTTGACGTACATTTGTTTTTAATGTCCTGAATGTGGTTTGCAAGAGATAATGATGTGTTGTATGTGATCCCCAAGTATTTTGGTCCTGTGAGTGTGTGGAATGTTGGTGTTGTTTGGTGTAATCTGTGGAGTTATCTGGTGTTCTTTTCTGTTGCTTGTTAGCAAGATGATGGTTGATTTTGTGGGCGCTACTTTGAGTCTATTGTGTGTGAGCCAGTGTTGTATACTGTTTATTTTGTTTGTAGGTTATTTGTAGCGGTGTCGATGTTGTTGTGGGTGGATGTTAGAGTGATGTCATCTGCATATGATGATAAGGTAAGCTTGTTATCTATGGGTGGTTGGAATGTCATGCATGTATATGTTGAACAGTGTTGGTGAGAGGACAGAGCCTTGAGGAACCACGTTCGGAAAAGCTTGTTTTTGGATGACTTGCCATTAAATGTGACATGTGAGTATCTTCCTGAAAGAGAGTTGCTCAGCCACCTTTTGGTGTTATTGTGCATGTTTGTGTTGAGTATTTTGTTTATGAGAGGGAAGCGTGGGATAGCATCAAATGCTTTACTAATGTCTATTATTGCTAATAGTGTACGTTGAGCTGATCGTCTGGAGTTGATGCCATCCAAGATGTGCTGCGTGAGGTTAGTGAGTAATGTCGTGGTTGAGTGGTGAGGTCTGAATCCATGTTGAGTAGGCGATAGTGGTATGTGTGGGTTGGCGATTTGTAAGATTAGTCTTTCTGTTACTTTGGAAGGTGTGCATAGTAAAGTAATGGGTCTAAGGGAGCTGGTTGTGTTGGATTTTTGTTTGTTTGAGTAGTGTATAATTTTACCTTGTTTCCATATGTCAGGAATAATACAGTGTTGGTATGAATATGTGCTAATGTTTGTGAGAGCTAGTATTCACTGTGGGCCCAAGTGTTTAAGGTGCATGTTAGATATGTTGTCTGGTCCAGTAGCCTTCGAATTCTTAATGTTTTTGATGATCTTGGTGGTCTGGTCTGTATTGAAGCGTGTAATGGTCGTGTCGAGTCTGTAGTTTTCTTGTGTCTGGCTGTTTGTCTGTCTGCGTATTTCTGGTTGCTGTCTCTGTTAAGTGACTTATCTTTGCGTAGTGATTAACTAGAATGTTAGCTTGTTGTGTATATGTTAGGATATTATTTTAGCTGCGACAGATAGCCGCGTGTGGAGGTATGAATGCCGCTGTTAGAATGGATAATGCTGTTTATAGTCTTGTATAGCCTGGATGTATCTGTGGAGTGGTTTAGTGTTGTTATGAATTCCCTAAATGTTTCTGTTTGTTTTTCTTTAAATCTATTGTTTATTTCTGTATTGAGCTGTTGTATCTGCTGTTTTATGGCTTTTGTGTGTGGTGTTTGTGTGTTATGTTTGAGGTTGTTACGTTGCCTTATGAGGCGGGCTATTTCTCTAGTGTAATTTGGGTTGTATTTCCTAATGTTGCCCTTAGGTATGCATTTGTTTGCATTATTGATGATCTGATTAAATGTCTTGAGTGTTGTATTGATGTTTATGATGGGTGTGCTGTTTAATGTGGTGAATTGTTCCTCAGTCTGTATTTTGAACTGTTCCAATCAGCTTTCTTATAATTTCTGTAAGTGTGCCTAAGGCTGTTGGGGCAGAGTGTAGAACGTGTTGTAATGATGATGGGCAGGTAGTTTGATGACAGTTGTTTTTCTGTTCTCCAGTGTGTATGTGTTGCTAGTGAGGGGGAACAGAACGTATCTGTGGAGTGGTTTAGTGTTGTTATGAATTCCCTAAATGTTTCTGTTTGTTTTTCTTTAAATCTATTGTTTATTTCTGTATTGAGCTGTTGTATCTGCTGTTTTATGGCTTTTGTGTGTGGTGTTTGTGTGTTATGTTTGAGGTTGTTACGTTGCCTTATGAGGCGGGCTATTTCTCTAGTGTAATTTGGGTTGTATTTCCTAATGTTGCCCTTAGTATGTATTTGTTTGCATTATTGATGATCTGATTAAATGTCTTGAGTGTTGTATTGATGTTTATGATGGGTGTGCTGTTTAATGTGGTGAATTGTTCCTCAGTCTGTATTTTGAACTGTTCCCAATCAGCTTTCTTATAATTTCTGTAAGTGTGCCTAAGGCTGTTGGGGCAGAGTGTAGAACGTGTTGTAATGATGATGGGCAGGTAGTTTGATGACAGTTGTTTTTCTGTCTCCAGTGTGTATGTGTTGCTAGTGAGGGGGAACAGAACGTTATGTCTGGGGAGGAGTTTGAGTATCCTGCTTGATGTGGTATGTGTGTATGTTCTTCTGTATTGTTAAGAATGAAGAGGCTGTTTAGTTGTGTGGCTATGTTGGCGCCTTTGGTGTTGCTTTGGTTGTGCATGTACCAAATAGTGTCTTTAGCGTTGAAGTCTCCTCCTAAGATGATATTAGTGAGAGAGGCCAGATTGTGTAACTGTGGATTGTAATTGGCTGGCACCTGAGGTGAACTATCTGGTGGGATGTAAATGTTGATGAGTGTGGTGTTGTGTTTTGCGCGTTTTAATGTTAACTGCCTGTATTTCTATCGTGTTTATCTGCTTGGATTGTGTTTGTAATGTTTTGGGTGGTATCAGTGTAGTTAATGCTTTTACGTATGTAAGTGATGAGTCCACCCCCATGACCCCCAGTACGATCTTGACGGATCGCCGTGAAGTCAGGATGGTGGGTGTTTTGTGTGTGCGTTTTAGTTTTGTTTCTTGTATAAGTGCTATGTGAATGTTTGTTTTTGTACGAATTCCCTAAGCTGCATGATTTTGTTTGTGAGGCCATCTACGTTGTACTATAATATGTTAATATTATGCTTCTGTGTGTCTCATGGTCCAATTGTGTCTGTCTTTGTGTACGGTGACATGTGTAAGTTGTAGTGGGGCCTGGATTAGTCTTAATGTCGCCGGAGAGTAAGAGTAGTCCGGGGAGCACGCAATTGCTCCCCGTAAATGAAAAAATAGCACACGCTGGTATAGGTCCGGCCCCGGGAGCCGATCGGCACTCTGACCGTGCCACGCAACAGGCCGTCGACTGGCAGTCTGGCTAACCGTAGACAGCCCGCTACACTGGAGATTTGAGGAAGTTTGGCTACCAGCGCGTTGATGTTTCGGTTTGACGTCGCCTCTTCTTCGCGTTGATGTGTCCCGCGCTGGAGGATACAGCCACTGTTAGAAGCTTCCTCGTCAGCTGCTAACTATTTATTTGGTTGATAAGCTTTACTGGGGTTAATTTACTTTCTTCTTTTTTACTTTCTAGGTTAACTTTCTTCTTTAGCTGGAACATTCTTAGGCTAATATAATCTCTTGTGATTTTGTACTCTAGGTTTTTTTATTATTTCTCTTCTTTCCTATGGTTATTCTAATATGTAAAGTCCGTTTCGTACGTACAAGCTATGCCCCTCGAAAGTTGACACTGTTGTTAAAAGGGATAAGAAACTGAAGCTCAGTGATGATAATAATGATTTACTTAATTAAAAATCTATGGATTTAGAAGTGCTCATTAGTGTAGTGATTTTTACAAACGTCTTTACTTGTACTCTTCGCTTTCTTTTCATTATTCAAGGTATTATTCAAGGCCGAGTAAACCGCTCGTCACGCCTCTTGTCGGCAGCACACAAAAAAAAAAGAAAAAGAACTACAGAATCCTTTCATGATACTGCAGACACTAATTTCATACATACTCTTCCTTTATTTAGTGTTGACTGAGAATCCCTTTTTTTCCAACCTTCATTTATTAGTTACCGAAGCGAAAATGATACCCGTGTCCTGAAAAGTGTTTTTGTGCATGGTTATTAGAGCAAGGAAACATTTCCTTCACCGTAACTATGGTTTATTATCATATTTACTTTGAAACTTTTTGAACATTGAGGAAAAGAGATACAAAATCTCTTTTTTTTGTGTGTGAATTGTGTTTAAGTACGAAAAAGTGTGAAATAAGGAGTTTAAAGGGTACTGCCCTCATCACTGAAATATTATCCTAAATGGGTATTCAGTGAAGGACAGTTAATTATACCAATAAGTGTATTTTCGGTACGGGAAGGTGAGGTGATTAATTAACAATTAAAGTAAATATAGTAGGTTTCGGTACACATATACCCCACCCCCGTGTAACCCCTTACACACCGGAAGGGGGTGTAATAATACACGATATGACGGACAGACGAACGAACACACTGACGGAGAAGGCAAAGAATATACAATGCCTGATCGGCTTGACTACTATATAGGAAAATAACATAATTTTGTAGGCCAATTCTCGTATAGCAGGCAATAAAATTATATAAATTTTGCTTATTGACTTACCATCGTACAGAAAAGCAGACACTGAGTGCCAGCTTGTCTTATCTTTTGCTTTCCACATATCTTTCTTTCAGAATAAGTAGACGTTTATTTAAGATGACGGTCAACTGTATATATTTTATACATGAAAAGTGGTGTGTTCTTTTTTTTTTAAAGTATGGTAATATTTTTAAGGAAACCTTTTTGTTTTAAGCTGTTTTGTTACTTATTTTTAAGTGTTTTAAATAACGTTCCTATTTTGTCCTTTTTATCATAAGGTTTTTGTGACAGCGTCATATCATGTTCAATCCTTTGCACAATGATGCTGTTCCAAAATTAAAAGCTTCTGATAGACAAAACTTGAAGGATATTCGTGGAAATACTTAAAATAAAAACAGACTACTTAAAACAAAACAACAGCATTTTCTTAAAATATTTTCACACACTTTAGTTAAAGAAACAACATGCAAACATTTTCAACCACTTTAGTTAAAGAAACAACATGCAAACATTTTCATCACACTTTAGTTAAAGAAACAACATGCAAACAGTTTCAACACATTTTAGTTAAAGAAACAACACATCACTCTTATGAATAATATTTTCATTCGGTATTGGACGTAACTACAATATAGTGTATGCCCAATCTTAAAACTCTATACTACCATTAACTTTACACCTTACATACTCACATGCATGAATCATAACCTAATGCTAGGGTACATAACTTACGGTTCACTTTCTGAAGATCCGGCGGACACCCCTCTTCGAAATAAATAACACAGTCCACCATGCGTCTCGTCTGTTCCTTGCTCTGCAACATTTGTGTCACTTTCGCGGTGTCTATCTGAGGAATGACTAGTTTTTCATCCTCGCTATATTGATTTTCTTCTAACTCTTCATCCTTAGGTTGTTTTAAAGCGTCATCCTCATAGTATTCTAAACTATCATCGGCAGGGTGTGCTAACTGTTCATCCTGCGAGTATTTTTCTTTATTTTCTTCGTCAGGTTTTCCTTGTACAAAGGACAAAGCAATGACAGAAACAAAGTAGAAGTAGAACACGCCTGCAAGTAGAGAAAAGAAAGATTAATATTATTATTAAGTACTTGATGTGAAATTTGAAACTGACCCGTTTATTAACGTTATCTTTAGTAACCACTGTTACTATTGTTCATTCTGACGAATGTCAAACTTGACATTCTGACGAAACGTCAAACAGCTTAACGTGGAATCTTTACCATGACCCACCACGAGTGTCGAAATTACAAATCCTCGCCTTGATCTGATCTCACGACCTCCCGATTAGCAGCCTAGCATCTTACCAGTAGGTTATCCGGGGTACCCACTTATCTATCAACCATTTTTTGTTGTATAGAAGGCTGAACAGCTGGGTGAGTTGTGTATTGTTGAACATAAGAGGATAGTCGTGTGAAAGATTGTGACGAGTAAACAGATAAAGGAACTGAGTTTTTTAGGCACTGAAAGCCACAAGGTTTTCTTTTCCCAATCAAAGATAGTAGAAAGATCAGAGGTCGGGTGCGCCATAGCCGTCCCACAAAAAGCATGAGTAACTGTTGAAAAGGACGCTTTGTGAAATGGGTGGAGAAGTGAAGAGTGGAATCATCGGCATAGGAATGGATAAGACAGGAAGTGCGACTTAATAGATCATTGATAAATAAAAGAAAGAGAGCGTGAGTAGTATGGGCGCAAAATGGGAGAGTGCAGGAATATTGCAGAGAGAGCAGTGTTGCAAAAGGGGGGTGGGGTATGTTGCAAGGGGTGATGTTACGTTGCAAAGGGAGGTGAGGGTATGCAATGAAGGAGGAGGGGGTATGCAATGAAGGGGGGAGAGGGGAGGGTCTTCGGGGGGAGAAGGGAGGATGACCTCCCCCAAAGGGTAGCCTTAACCTAAGAAAGGAAGAGAAAGGAGAGACGGAGGAGGTCTTTGAAGGAGAAGGTGGGATGTCCTCACCCCGCCAAAGGGAAACCTAACCTAAGTCTTAACCTAAGAAGGAAGGAGAGAGTTCTTTATTCCGCCGGAGTCTGCATCATTATGATCGTCCTGAACCCAAGCAGGTCTTATATAGAGGATGGTGAGTTGCCAGATATCACTTTTTATATATGGAGGAGGTTACCAGATAGTATTTATTTTAAATGTTCAGGTATACATTATTAGGTGAGTTGCTAGATACCACCATTTATTTTAATTCATACGAGTTGCCAAATAATGTTTTCATTTATTAAAAGCAACATTGACTTTCTCCTTAATGTTATTCAGAAAGAGAATTAATTATTAAAGCGAAACCAATATTAACCATAAAAGAAATACACTAGACAATGGCTAGTTAAAGAAATCGTTCCAATAACATATTCTCTAAGAATAATATTCAATTTACCATTCGCTTTCATTTATTCTGAAACCTTAGAATATATACTGTCTATTTACTTTTGACAATCCTTTCTTCTCCGAAAGGATAATGTTTTTATTTATTAAAAGCAACATTGACTTTCTCCTTAATGTTATTCAGAAAGAGAAATAATTATTAAAGCGAAACCAATATTAACCATAAAAGAAATACACTAGACAATTGGATAGTTAAAGAAATCGTTCCAATAACATATTCTCTAAGAATAATATTCAATTTACCATTCGCTTTCATTTGTTCTGAAACCTTAGAATGTATACTGTCTATTTACTTTTGACAATTCTTTCTTCTCCGAAATAAATAAAACATCATTCTGTTTATAAAATATTGGAAATATATAGGAAACAAATATACGATGGAATGATCAAAAAATAAAATAAGAATGGTATAAGAAATATGAACGAGGAATATATATGATCAAAAAATATAACCATCAATATAGCAGTACAGGAGAAATATATACACACACAATTATATTATGGAAATATATTGAAAATAAATACATACACTTTATCTTCTACTGCACAAAATAAAAAATAATATAAGAAATACGAATCCTATAATCGTCAAATAATAGTTCAGGCGAAATACACACACACACACGCACAATTGTCTTTGAACGACTTTCTCCTTACCTTATATATATATATATATATATATATATATATATATATATAATATATATGATAAACAATAAACACCAAAAGAAATATTTATTTAAATGTTATTCTGTCTATTTACTTTCTTTCAAATCGTCTCTGGAAGAAACAATGTACAAAATGCCTCAAGCCGACCGCAAAGCCTAACCACAAAGTTCCATTTGACCTAAATTCATCCCCTATCCTTAGAAAAACCTCTCTTCACTTCAAATATTGTTAGCATTACTGTTATCATCATAATGAATTTAAAACAATATAAATATGCACACAAGCATCACGTGATTGTTTTCCAATAGACTAAATTAGCCTTTGATTATGTAATAAGTTTCCTTATCATTTTCCCAATGCAACAGAAATCAACTTAAAGGGTTTGCATCAGACAATCGGTCATACGCAACGCCCAACTCAAATGATGCATACAATTGTCCTAACTCTTGTATTATATTACGTGCGGTGATTTTACGAAGTTCAAGCTTATCCCACTCCTCTCTAGTTGGCCTGGTGAAGTAGTGAGTTGTCTTCTTTTACTCTCCACTTCACATAGGTATACCCGACTCATTGGGGCTTGTTCTGTACCATGCGTCTAATATTCTTTTACACACTATAGATTTTAGTTCCGACTTTTTTTTCCAGACAGTAATAGTTGAAATTTCTCAGTGTTAAACTTCATATAAAAACCAAGCGACTTCTCCTAAAAATTACTACATTATTATCCCTGTCCCAGCATTCATGCATTAAAAAAGTTCTACTTTATTGGTAACCTTCAATTAGCATCCCCCGAATTGTTCATTTTGACGAGGGTCAAACCTTTCACACCATCTTAGACCTACAGTTTAACGTGGAAACCGAACTAAGCTGCAGCACGGGCGGGGAGAAATTACAATGTCATCGCCCGATCTCTCAACAGCACCCAGAGTCTAATCCACTAGGATAACTAGGGTACCCATTTATCTACCAACTCAAACAGACATTCATGAACTAAATACAAATTAACCACACTCCTACGCGAGAAGTAAAACATCAAGCCGAATACATTAATCAAAGATGAGGGTCAAATAGTATGGCTGCAAACGTGTATTTTGCAAATATTTTAAATTATCGTGGCAGAGACTGTAAAAGGAAATTAACACACACACACACACACACACACACACACACACACACACACATATATATATAAATATATATATATATATATATATATATAAACAAATCCACAAGTCAGGAATCTTGAGAAAGCCGAGATTAGTATGGCCGCAAAAGATAATAATGCACATTCTGTTTGTAGAGATCATCTAGATTTCTTATTTTCTAATGATCTTTGTGTCATCGGATGTTACTGTGCTGATTCGTCAGGATTATGAAAGCGTAGCGGCGCTAATTTTGTTTCCTGTGGTACTGAGCTGAGCGGCTCTGATGAAGATATTCCTGTAACGACTTGCATCCGAAAAATTGAGGATCAAATAGTATGGCCGCAAAATAATAAAATATTGTTGCGATAGAGATGGTTGATCAATGTTGCGAAGGATATTGCATAAAGGGGAGGGTTGGGGAAAACCGAGTAAAGTATGGGCGCAAATGCAAATATTGCCGTGGTACAGATTTGCAAGTGCCAATACACAATGTCAGCATTAAGTCCACAGAGAGAAGGTAAAGACACCATTGGTCGATCAATGTCCAAAGCCTGGGCCCGTTATATCGGTGTTACGAATGACCAGAACTGCACAGCATACTCTAGGGAACCAGGGAATTGTACAATTGTACAGAGAGAGCACAATCTCCTTGTTTCCGCCTCCTAATATAACCCGATCTCTTTCTCTGTTTGTGGTATTTACTTTACCTACAAGTTCTGTGGCGCGTGCAACAGGCTACCTTCAGAAGAGGAGAACAGTTCCTCTGCGGTTCAGTTCAAGAAAATGGATAGGCCGAACCTTGCACACTATTTGCGGTGTAGGAATTTTTTTCCATGGAACCGTAACCATTGCTCCTCAGTATGGGATGCATTACTTATTGAGGTACTTCTTTTCCTTGTAACTCCCTATCTTTCATGTACACTTTCCACATTGTGTCCGGCAACTAATACAGAAACTCTTTCCAAAATTGTTGTGAAAGAAGCTTTACGCAAAAGTGTAATGAAAAAAGAACAGCTTCAGAGTTCATTCACACCATGTGTACACTTATCTCGGTACACAGTTAGTGGAAAATAAAACGCACCAATGAAACTCTAGACTCATTTAAAATAACCTAAAGTAAGCATATATCATCCCTCAATTTCGTACAATTCTTTTCTACAATGCATTCTTTCATCTCCCCTTGGACTATCTCGTGACGGAAGGCCGTTCTCTGCGCCCAGATGTAGTGAGTGACCCGTGGTACGGGTGCCACGTAAAACTGTAAATCCCCTTCGTCAAATGACCTTAGATATTGCAAAGGGAGTTAAACAGTCCACATCAATCAATCGACAGATTGTACTGACGACGCAACGTCGTATACATCCGGTTACAACAACCAAATATGAATCATATGACAACCAAACCTAATGGTTACTTTGATTACGACACAACTGGATTGAAGTTTGTAACCCAACCACGGTTAGTGAATTAACTTTTAGATTAATCTTTTGGACTCGTGCAAATTATTTTTTATGTACGTACGTACGTACATATGTATGTGCAGCAGTTATACTAGTACATTTTATGCATAAGAGACAGGTTTGTGGCTGAAGATATGCTAATAATTTTTAACTAAACGTAACTATCGTACGCAATACGTTATTTCTGTGACCCTTCTAAACTATTTTCTGTTCTTATATATAAATGCTTTGTCATAAATAAATTTATACAAATAAATTATATTAACATAGTGATGGTATGCATTGTATAAATTATACCATTGTTGCGAGTTATCATTTAAACTAAACATGCTTCTAAAATCGACATCGTTGAACCCGTGTAAGAACTTGAAAACCTCGAGGAGTTGACAGCGCATCCGCCGAGTTTCCAGCGAAAACAATAGGATGCCCATTTATCTACCAACCAATCAGATATTTTCGTGCATTTTCACGAACTAAACACATTTTATTCACACTACGGCACACTATTTAAGATAAACATGTGCCCATATTTTTCCTTTTTGTCTCTAAATTCTATTAAATACTCACGCAGACCCTTAGCCACAATCTCACTACAAACCTCGCCATGATATATATTAATGTAGTGGTAAAAATACTTAAGATTCCCCATGATGACAAGATTTACATTCTCAGTCGCAGGGTACGAGTACTCGGTATGATGCAACATGACATAATTTCGCTTGTCGCACCACTCATCAACAAGACTCACTAACCATATCCGTTGCGTCTCTTCTGCACGTGTTGTTTCTTCTACTTCACGGTATATGTAAGTTTTTATAAAGTTTAGTCCTACAACATAGTTCAATACATCACTTATAACACGAAATCCTACAATGCTCTCGCCAGATTAGCCGTAGAGTATTTGTACCTCTTGTTCCTTCGCACGGTTCAATGTAGCCTTAAAAGCATCAAACGATGGTAGAATAGAGGTCTTTCAGTGTTCACCACATCTTCACACTTTACCGAATATCACTTCATAAAACTCGAGTACGCAATATTAAAGGTAGCCATCATTACTATTTTTCGGCTACGTGAGATTTCTTCAAATACACGTCTGAGTTCCACGGCTTCCACCGCTCAACTGAGCACACAGGGGTAGAGATATGCCCAGGTAGTAGCAGGAGTAACGTGACAGATCATACAGGGACAGATAATTCAAATGAATGAATTTATTAATATCTTCCCACCTGTTAATTTCTAGGAGAAAGAATAAGCGCGAGATATCCCATTGTAAAAGTTACGCCAGGAATTCCGGGGTACTGGGGCACAATAGTACCCCGGGTAGAGTTTAAGGGTTAAACTTACAAAAAACTCGTAATAATTTTGATACTACGATTTCAAGGTTTTACGATAAAAGCAAGAAGAAAGGAAAGAACACGAACAACAGAAAGAAGCAAATTCGATATTTTTCGAGCATGGAAGTAATAGATTGGATTTCCATCTTCGTGAGATCATTGTGGAAGGAACAAAGATACAGGGATCGAATATCGTAGACATACCAATATTATCTTAAGGAAATGCCTAATTCTTAACGTAACTTAACTGAACCTAACCTAACTTACATTTCTTTAGGGTGAATTTCACACTTAAACACATGAAATGAATGAATGATGCAAACCACAAGGAAAAAGAAGAAATGTTCCCAAGTCCTTTCGTGTACTCAGCAGTACACCTCGTCGGGGAATGGAGAAGGCCAGTGACGAAAATATATACATATGTACAACGGAACAGAGAAATAAAGAGATTAGCACATGGTTAACAAGCATTGATTAAAAGCGAAAGACATTTTAACAAGATATTGTTAATTTTATACATTCCATATTCTATTCCTACTACTACTAATGGGAAAAAAACCTTGGTTTAACTTTACTTGTTCTAATGCTAGCAGCAACAGAGATGAGTTTTTCAGAAATTGCCGTTGCCATCCATCTCCTGGCTCATATTTGTGCCCGGAATCGTGCAAAATCTGTTCTTCGAGTCGCCAAAATTTCCTTCATGCAATAAAATTGTGAAAATCTATACAATTCTAAGTCTTCTCGCTCTTTCTGGCATCTAGTTAAGAACCTCTCCATCAACTTTACATGTTCTTCCTCTCCTCCCCTTTTCCAATCTGGCTCAGTTGCCATCTCTTCTCTTCACAAAGCTGAACTATTCGCTCGAACTTTCGCTTCCAACTCAACCCTGAACGATTCCAGTGCTATTCCTCCGACATAATTATCTGAAACAACCACAATCGCCTCATTGTGCTTTACTGTGTTCAAGAACAAATTCATGCCTAAAGACACCTTAGCCGTGGAAAACTCTTTCGTCTTTGTCTTTCATCTGATACTATTCCTTCCTGCTCGAAGTTCGCTTTCATTCAGCATGTCCTAAAGAAGGGTGATCACTCTCAACCCTCCAACTATCTTCCATTTGCTTTGATTTCTTGCCTTTGTAATGTTTTTGATTCCATCCTTAATAGGAAAATTCTTAATCACCCCTCTTCTTACAGTCTTCTTTCAGATCGTCAGTATGGGTTCTACATGGGAAACTCTACTGGCGATCTTTTTGCATATCTCTCTAACTCTTGGTCATCCCCTTTTTGGGATTTCGGTGAAACCTTTGTTACTGCGATATACATATCAAAAGCTTTTGATAGAGTCTGGCACAAATCTTTAATTTCGAAACTGCTATCCTTTGGTTTCAATCCTTCTATCTGTGCCTTCCTCTCTATTTTCCTTTCTGGACGATCTATCGATGCGGATGTAGCTGGCCACTGTTTTTCTAAAGCTATTAACAGTGATGTTCCTCAGATTCTGTACTGTCACCCACTCTTTAACTTTTATTGATCAATGATCTATTAAGTCGCACTCTCTGACCTATCCACTCCTATGACGATGATTCCACTCTTCACTTCTCCACCCGTTTCATAAAGCGTCCCACCCAACAGTCACTCCGTGCTTCGCGTAGGATGGCAATGGTGCAACTGACCTCTGATCTTTCTGCTATCTCAGACTGGGACAGAGAAAATCATGTGACTTTCATTGCTTCAAAAACTCAGTTTCTCCATTTCTAACATTCTTATTGTTTCCTTCTCTTGTGATCTTTCCTGGAAAGAACACATACCCTCTTTCTAAAACAGTTTCTAAGGGGTTAGGTGCGTTGTATCGGTTCCGCAGTTTCTTTACCCACTCAGTTGCTGTCTCTGTACAGGGGTTTTGTTCGCCCCTGTATGGGGTATGCTTTTTGTGTGGGTGTCTCAACCCACACAGCCGTACTTGACCGAGTGGAATCTAAGACTTTTCGTCTCACAAATTCTGCGCCTCTTACTGATAGCCTTCAGTCCCTCCCTTCGCCACAATGTTGCATCACTCTCTCTTACTATCGCTATTATACCAGACATTGCTCTTCTGAACACGCCATCTGCATGCCTCCGCCTTTAAGGAGAGCACGCAGTACCAGACTTTCAACACATTCTCATTCCTTTTCTGTCCAACTTTCTAAAGCAAGGGTTATCGGTATTTTCAATCTTTCATCTACTCAACCGGTCAACTCTGGAATAATCTTCCTCAGTCCACCTTTCCCCTGTCTGTGACCTCCACTCTTTCAAACGTAGAGTGTCCAGGCATCTCAAAAACCCTGGACCTTGATTTTGGGTATCTTCTTCCTCAATGGGAGGGACATTCGCCCTTGGCCCTTCATTCCTGTATAAAAAAGTAGGCTGGAATGTAGGACGTTTGTTAGAGATATATAAGTTCAGGACTATCTCCTTTAATTTGACAAAACCTGGAAGCACCACCACGTATGGCTTATGAAGGAAATTTTGGCGACTCGAAGAACAGATTTTGCACGATTCCGGGCACAAATATGAGCCAGGAGATGGATGGCAACGGCAATTTTTGAAAAACTCATTTCTGTTGCTGCTAGCATTAAAACAAGTAAAGTTAAACCAAGGTTTTTTTCCCATTAGTAGTAGTAGGAATAGAATATGGAATGTATAAAATTAACAATATCTTGTTAAAATGTCTTTCGCTTTTAACAATGCTTGTTAACCATGTGCTAATCTCTTTATTTCTCTGTTCCGTTGTACATATGTATATATTTTCGTCATCTGGCCTTCTCCATTCCCCGACGAGGTGTACTGCTGAGTACACGAAAGGACTTGGGAACATTTCTTTTTTCCTTGTGGTTTGCATCATTCATTCATTTCATGTGTTTAAGTGTGAAATTCACCCTAAAGAAATGTAAGTTAGGTTAGGTTCAGTTAAGTTACGTTAAGAATTAGGCATTTCCTTAAGATAATATTGGTATGTCTACGATATTCGATCCCTGTACCTTTGTTCCTTCCACAATGATCTCACGAAGATGGAAATCCAATCTATTACTTCCATGTTGCTCAAAATTTCGAATTTGCTTCTTTCTGTTGTTCGTGTTCTTTCCTTTCTTCTTGCTTTTATCGTAAAACCTTGAAATCGTAGTATCAAAATTATTAAGAGTTTTTGTAAGTTTAACCCTTAAACTCTACCCGGGGTACTATTGTGCCCCAGTACCCCCGGAATTCCTGGCGTAACTTTTATAATGGGATATCTCGCGCTTATTCTTTCTCCTAGAAATTAACAGGTGGTAAGATATTAATAAATTCATTCATTTGAATTATCTGTCCCTGTATGATCGGTCACGTGACTCCTGCTACTACCTGGGCATATCTCTATCCCTGCGTGTTCAGTTGAGCGGTGCAAGCAGTGGAACTCAGACGTGTATTTAAAGAAATCTCACGTAGACGAAAAATAGTGATGGCTACCTTTAATATTGCGTATACTCTTGTTTTATGAAGTGATATTCGGTAAAGTGTGAAGATGTGGTGAACACTGAAAGACCCCTATTCTACCACCCTTTGATGCTTTTAAGGCTACATTGAACCGTGCGAAGGAATAAGAGGTACAAATACTCTACGGCTAACCTGGCGAGAGCATTGCAGGATTTCGTGGTACAAGTGATGTATTGAACTATGTTGTAGGACTAAACTTTATGAAAGCTTACATATACCGTGAAATACAAGAAACAACACGTGCAGAAGAGATCAACGGATATGGTTAGTGAGTCTTGTTGATGAGTGGTGCGACAAGCGAAATTATGTCATGTTGCGTCATACCGAGTACTCGTACCCTGCGACTGAGAATGTAAATCTTGTCATCATGGAGAATCTTAAGTATTTTTACCACTACATTAATATATATCATGACGAGGTTTGTAGTGAGATTGTAGCTAAAGGTCTACGTGAGTATTTAATAGAATTTAGAGACGAGTATCGTTTGCCAGGCAAAAAGGAAAAATATGGGCACATGTTTCTCTCAGTGTGCCGGAGTGTGAATAAAATGTGTTTAGTTCGTGAAAATGCACGAAAATGTCTGGTTGGTTGGTAGATAAATGGGCATCCTATTGTTTTCGCTGGAAACTCGGATGCGCGGTCAACTCATCGAGGTTTTCAAGTTCTTACACGGGTTCAACGATGTCGATTTTAGAAGCATGTTTAGTTTAAATGATAACTCGCAACAATGGTATAATTTATACAATGCATACCATCACTATGTTAATATAATTTATTTGTATAAATTTATTTATGACAAATCATTTATATATAAGAACAGAAAATAGTTTAGAAGGGTCACAGAAATAACGTATTGCGTACGATAGTTACGTTTAGTTAAAAACTATTAGCATATCTTCAGCCACAAACCTGTCTCTTATGCATAAAATGTACTAGTATAACTGCTGCACATACATATGTACGTACATACATACATACGTACGTACGTACATAAAAAATAAGTTGCACAACGAGTCCAAAAGATTAATCTAAAAGTTAATTCACTAACCGTGGTTGGGTTACAAACTTCAATCCAGTTGTGTCGTAATCAAAGTAACCATTAGGTTTGGTTGTCATATGATTCATATTTGGTTGTTGTAACTGGATGTATACGACGTTGCGTCGTCAGTACAATCTGTCGATTGATTGATGTGGACTGTTTAACTCCCTTCGCAATATCTAAGGTCATTTGACGAAGGGGATCTACAGTTTTACGTGGCACCCGTACCACGGGTCACTACATACATCATCTGGGCGCAGAGAACGGCCTCCCATCACGAGATAGTCCAAGGAGATGAAAGAATGCTTGTAGAAAAAATTGTACGAAATTGAGGGATGATATATGCTTACTTTAGGTTATTTTAAATGAGTCTAGAGTTTCATTGGTGCGTTTTATTTTCCACTAACTGTGTACACGAGATAAGTGTACGCATGGTGTGAATGAACTCTGAAGCTGTTCTTTTTTCATTACACTTTTGTATAAAGCTTCTTTCACAACAATTTTGGAAAGAGTTTCTGTATTAGTTGCCGGACACAATGTGGAAAGTGTACATGAAAGATAGGGAGTTACAAGGACAAGAAGTACCTCAATAAGTAATGCATCCCATACCGAGGATGTATCAGTGGTTACGGTTCATGGAAAAAATTCCTACACCGCAAATAGTGTGCAAGGTTCGGCCTATCCATTTTCTTGAACTGAACCGCAGAGGAACTGTTCTCCTCTTCTGAAGGTAGCCTGTTGCACGCGCCACAGAACTTTAGGTAAAGTAAATACCACAAACAGAGAAAGAGATCGGGTTATTTAGGAGGCGGAAACAAGGAGATTGTGCTCTCTCTGTACAATTCCTGGTTCCCTGAGTATGCTGTGCAGTTCTGGTCATTCGTAACACGATATAACGGGCCCAGCTTTGGACATTGATCGACCAATGGTGTCTTTACTTCTCTCCGTAGATTTAATGCTGACATTTTGTATTGGCACTTGCAAATCTGTACCACGGCAATATTTGCATTTGCGCTCATACTTTACTCGTTTTCCCAACCCTCCCCTTTATGCAATATCCTTCGCAACATTGATCAACCATCTCTATCGCAACAATATTTTATTGTTTTGAGGCATACTATTTGAGCCTCAATTTTTTCGGATGCAAGTCGTTATAGGAATATCTTCATCAAACCGCTTAGCTCAGTACCACAGGAAACAAATTAGCGCCGCTACTCTTCATAATCCTGACGAAACAGCACAGTAACATCCGATGACACAAATCATTAGAAAATAAGAAATCTAGAAGATCTCTACAAACAGAATGTTCATTATTATGTTTTGCGGCCATACTAATATTTAAGATTATATTATTATATATATATTATATATATATATATATATATATATATATATATATATATCAACTGCAAAGAACACACAGTATAATTAACGTAAAGGACGACGCTTGTATAGAAGAATATTCCGCGCAAGATGAGGAGGGAGAACGAACAAATTAAAAAATAAGGGGTAACCACCCGGGAATCGAACCCGGGAGGTGCCCCCCTCGGGGCATTGGTTTCTGCGCGTATGTAGGAGAATTACGACTTCTGATCGAGTGAGGACCATGCTGTAGTGGTTATCATATCTGACCGGCAATCGGAAGATCCAGGGTTCGATTCCCGGGTGGTTACCTCATTTTTTTCATTTGTTCGTTCTCCCTCCTCATCTTACGCGGAATATTCTTCTATACAAGCGCCGTTCTTTACGATATATATATATATATATATATATATATATATATATATATAAAGTAAGGAGAAAGTCGGTCAAATACAATTGTTTGTGTGTATGTATTTTGTGCAGTAGAAGATACAGTGTATGTATTTCTATATTGATGGTTATATTTTTTGATCATATATATTCCTCGTTCATATTTCTTATACTATTATTTTATTTTTTTATCATTCCATCGTATATTTGTTTCCTATATATTTCCAATATTTTATAAACAGAATGATGTTTTATTTATTTCGGAGAAGAAAGGATTGTCAAAGTAAATAGACAGTATACATTCTAAGGTTTTAGAATAAATGAAAGCGAATGGTAAATTGATTATTCCTTGAGAATATGTTATTGGAACGATTTTTTTAACTATCCAATTGTCTAGTGTATTTCTTTTATTGTTAATATTGGTTTCGTTTTAATAATTAATTCTCTTTCTG
This sequence comes from Bathynomus jamesi, assembly GCA_023014485.1. NCBI lineage: Eukaryota > Metazoa > Arthropoda > Malacostraca > Isopoda > Cirolanidae > Bathynomus > Bathynomus jamesi. Next base: position 500,113 of record JAJOZX010003063.1, on the reverse strand, counting down.
AATAACATTAAGGAGAAAGTCAATGTTGCTTTTAATAAATAAACATTATTTGGCAACTCGTATGAATTAAGATAAATGGTGGTATCTAGCAACTCACCCTAATAATGTATACCTGAACAATTGAAATAAATGCTATCTGGTAACCCCCTCCATATATAAAAAGTGATATCTGGCAACTGACCATCCTCTATATAAGACTTGCTTGGCTTCGGGACACTTATAATGATGCAAACTCTGGTGGAATAAAGAACTTTCTCCTTCCTTCTTAGGTTATGACTTAGGTTAGGTTTCCCTTTGGAGGGTGAGGACATCCCACCTTCTCCTTCAAAGACCTCCTCCGTCTCTCCTTTCTCTTCCTCTCTTAGGTGAAGGCTACCCCTTTGGGGGGAGCTCATCCTCCCTTCTCCCCCCGAAGACCCCTCCCCTCTCCCTCCCATCTCCCCCCTTCATTGCATACCCCCTCCCCTTCATTGCATACCCCACCTCCCTTTGCAACATATTCCCACCCACTTTGCAACATACCCTCACCCCCTTTGTAACATACCCCCACCCCCTTTGCAACATTTATCATTATCTCTGCAACATTCCTGCACTCTCCCATTTTGCGCCCATACTACTAGCGGGTGACAGAACAGAGCCATGAGGCACACCACTATTAATAACTTTAGGAGAAGAACAGTGCCTATCTATACCGCAGCTATAGATCAGCCAGAAAGGAATTGGAGATGAAGGCACATATAGAAGAATAGAAATCGAAGTAGGGCAGTTTTGAAAATTAAGGATTTGTGTTACACTCTATCAAAGTCTTTTGATATGTCTAGCGCAAAAGTTTCACCGAAATCCCGAAGGAGGGACCAAATGTCAGCGAGATATGCAAGAAGATCGCCAGTAGAGCGTCCCTTCCGGAATCCATACTGATGATCTGAAAGAAGATTTTGAAAGAGAGGTGTTTAAGAATCTTCCTATTAAGGATAGATTTAAAAACTTTAGAAAGGCAAAAACTCAAACCAACTGGACCATGGTTGGAAGGTTGAGAGCGATCAAGTTTCGTTGGACGTTTCATAGTCCCAATTTTGTGAATTTGAAATGTCTAATGCATTACTGTAGCTATTTCACAGTAGTTGAACATTTTGTTAGACATTTCAGTAAGTCAATTGAAATGTCTAAATTGTCCCAATTTTTTAAATAATTGAAAAGACTAATCTGAAATGTCTGATAAGTTGTCTAACAATGAAATATCTAATGAATTATCTAACAATGAAATATCTAATGCCTGAAAGTTTAATGAGTTTAAGTTTAGGTGTTAAGTATAAGTTTAAATTCGTATTAAAAGAATTGCTTCACAGCATTACTCTTAATAATTTTTACTTTCAATTTCTATTCGTTTCTTCTTGTAATTGACTCTGTATCCTTATCGAATAACTTCCTGTAATTTGCATTATCAAAGCCGCTTATCAGTTTTACATACTCGAATTGGTTCTATAATTGGACGCTTTTCAAATGAATACATATCTAGTTTAACTAATTTTTCCTCACATATTTTACTTCTCAGTTCTAGATTCATTTTGGTTGTTCTTGCTCGAATTCTTTCTAACTTATCAGCGTCTTTTCTCAAGTATAAGCTGTCAGGGTTCAAGTTTACAGGCTGGTTCCTAAGCTTGAAAGACTTTAGTAGCCAAGGCCTAGTTGAATAAATAAAATTAATAAGTATATGAAAGACACTTGGAAGATCTTAGCCTACGGCCCTACATGGAATAAATGAATAAATGCGCAAATATAATAACCATTTTCTCCTTTTTTCGAGATGCCTAAAAATACAAACATTAAATAAACTGCGTCACAATTTCAAAATATTTATAACCACAGTGCACATGCGTCTAAGTACAAAGAATAGAAAACTAACTTATTATACAAATGAAGTGTTCAATTTCTACGCCTTTATATATCTAAAACAGTTAAGCACAGTTTTCAGATATTTGAAATATCTAGTAAACATTTCAAAATAGCTATTGTTCGTTTCAGAAAGGTAAGTTCATTATATGTCGAGTAACCAAACGTCTAATACCATTTAGAGTGTAGGCAGGGTGTCAGCACATAAGCACAGTTCATAAGAACAACTAGAGAGACCCCATCAGGTCCTTCCTAAAGTTGAGCCCAGATAGGGCATAAAAAACATCGTTGGAAGAGATTCTGATTTCAGACATAATTAAGTCAGCGAGGGGAGGAGATGGAGCACCGAAATCGTCCAGGGTTGAGTTAAAGGCGAAAGTTTGACCGAAGAGTTCAGCTTTATCAGGAGAAGAGATTGCAACTGAGCCGTCGGAATGGAAAAAAGAAAGGAGGGAAAGAAGTAAAGTTGTTGGAGAGGTTTTTGGCAGGTGTCAGAAAGCGCGAGAAGAATTAGAATTAGATAAGTTTTCACATTTTTGTCTGAAGAAGGAATTTTTGGCGGGTCGGAGAACAGATTTTGCACGATTCCTGGTAGAAATATAAGCAGAGTGAGAGTCAAGAGTTGGCTAGCGACGGTACCTTCTGAAAGCTCCCTCTCTGTTGCGGATAACATTAGAACAAACAAAGTTAAACCAAAGTTGGTTTTGCATTAGTAGTAGGAAAAGAATATGGAATGTACACCTCCATACCCGAGAAAATTACTCCGTGATGCGCTCAACGCATCCAGAGGGACTCCGACCACAAGAGCATTAATCATTCCATGGGAAATCAAAGAAGTACTACCTAAGGACCTCCCAATTGGCGTCGTCAAAGTGCCAAAGGCATGTCCTCTTGGGAGGATCCAAAGAACGAACTGGAGCGATAGGACAGGAAATAGATATAAGATTGTGATTGTGGTCGGAGGAGCCCAACGGAGAAAAAAGTTTAACAGAGTAAGAAGAAGAATGAAAGATGAGAAATAAATCCAGAATGTTGGGCCTATCTCCAAAGCGATCGGGGATACAAGTAGGGTGCTATACAATCTACTCTAGGTTATTCAGGATAGAAAAATTGTAAGCTAGTTCACCAGGAATGTCAGTGAAATGGGAGGAAAGCTAAAGGTTGTGGTAAATAGTGAAATCTTTCTGTATCTATTCCCGTGTATCTATTCTCTTATGGAGAATGCGAGTTTTTCGATAGTGATCACCCGCTGTCAGTAGCGCCCGCAGGGGGGGGGGCACTTGGACATGTGCCTCCTCCGTCGACCATAATATGTAAAGGGTGGCAAACAATGATTGCCCCCCTCTGCACAGATGAAACTAATAGAAGTACAAAAAACTGATTGTTGCATCTTTTAGACAATTTAATTCTACGTCTAAACAAAACCACTCAATAGTTGGTGTTCCCTCCTTGTGTATGGCGGACGGCATCAAGTCGGCAAGGGTAGGAGGTGAGGAAAGAATCGGAAAGGTCAGTGTCGTACTCAAGATTTCGGAGGATTGTTTCGATGTGCTGCTCCATGGTCCGGCGGCAGAATCTTTCAGGATCCATCCTGAAAGACCGAGTGGAATCCCTGATGCTTGCTGAACCACCAGCCACCCGATTCTGCCGCCGGACCATGGAGCAGCACTTATGTCATTTCTATTCATATATATATATATATATATATATGGGATGAATTTCACAATAAAACACGTGAAATGAATGAATGCTGCAAACCACAAGGAAAAAAAACACGATTCCAAGGGCTTTCGTGTATTCAAAGCTACACCTCGTCAGGGAATGAGGTGTAGCTTTGAATACACGAAAGGCCTTGGAATCGTTTTTCTTTTCCTTGTGGGTTTGCAGCATATATATATATATATATATATATATATATCAGATAACGTAGTGGAAGTGACCCCTGTCAGAAAATCCTGTGAGCGCTACTGCCCATTGTTGCTACACCGAATTTAAGAGTTTCCTACTTAGAAGTGTTTATGAGGCAAGTGATTAATAATAATGGGTTGCTCACTGGTAGATGAGACACGGAAAAAGCTCAGCAAATGAGGACAATAACAAGAGAAACGGGAGTTCCAGCATTCCCTGTCTCCTCCTAACGTCCTTCCTCCGGAGTACTTCCCTAGTCGACTGATGTCTACAATCTCCTCATACTGAATGGTACCCAGTCATCTAAAACCAAAAGAAGAATGAACAGTTGGGTGAGCTGCGCGCAGGCTGCCCTCGCCTGGAAACGAACCTGATCCAATGGATTCCTAGTCAACGATGCTGGCCACTACACCACTACACCACTTATATGACAACACAGAGAATGGTCACTCATTCAACTACTAAAGAGACCCAACGTTACTTAACTTTGCTGATCTTAAGGAAAACGGAGTAGCAACATGGCCACGACGAAACCCAAATGGGAATACTTCATCAAAGTTGGTGGTTGAACGAAATAAAACGTTCAGAAACGCAAAAAAGAAGATTAATTAAGCTATTATTAAAAAATTATATATAAAATAACAGAAATTTCTCAATTTAATAATTTTCAATTAAATTAGTTATTTTTAATATTGATTCAATTCTAAGGTGAACCGTTTTCTATTTTTTTTGTTTTTTCAAATTTCGAGGCCAATATTCATTTTCTTTTAGTGATCTAGTTTTAAGATCAATAATTATCCTCTCATGATTGGTATTTAGCTGTGAGGCCAATATTTCTTTTAGTTTAGTGATCCTAAGATCAATCGTTTTCACATTTTTTTTTATTTCGAGGCCAATATTCTTTTTCGTTCAGTAATTGAGTTCTAAAATCGAGCGTTTTCTCCTGATTGGTATTCAGCTTTGAGACCAATATTCCTTTTCCTTTAGTGATCCAGTCCATTTGTAATTATTAATTTCCAAACGCTCGTTTTTTTTTTTTGTTTTTTAACTAATTAAGAGCATGGCACCCCCGTCAAGTACTTGCAGTCGCTGTGAAGGGAAATTTGCCGCTTACGCGTTTACAATGGCTAATAATAATGAACAGTTAGTTTGCAGGTGGTGCTCAAGCATGGAAGTCCTGAGGAACGAGTTAGAACGTGAGAGGGAGGCCAGAGTGAGGCTTGAAGAAAGCGTGATGCTCCTGACGGCAAAATTAGAATCCCTTGAGACTCCAGTTACGACCCCTCCTGCCTCAGTTTCTACTAATAATATAAATAGTACTAATAGCCCTCTCTCTTCCCCTAGTTCCCAACCCTTCGTTCGAGTGCGTAATGGAGCCCCATTGAGAAAACCTAAGACTTGTCTACCAGTAATAACAAACAATAAGTTTTCTGTTTTAGGTTTCGAAGATGCTGATGAACCGGAAATACGACTCGTTGGCGATTCCATTGTTCGAGGGCAGCTCGAGGAATTCTGTGGGAGAAACCCTCGTCGTAGGCGCCGTTACTGCTACCCTGGTGCAAGGGTGGAGGATATAACTAATAGTGTTGACCATTTTACAGACGGTACCTCTGAGGACACAACGTATGTTATTCATGTCGGTACTAATAACGTTTTAAATTCTAGATCGGAAGAACTGCTGGCTAGGTACAGGGACTTACTAGAGCGACTAAAGGAAAAAACTAATAAGATTGTTTTAACAGGTATACTTCCTCGAATTATCCAACGTAGCGATTTCTACAGCAAGGCGACCTATATCAACAATAACCTAAAGTCTCTTTGCCAACAGGAAGGAGTGCATTTTGCGAATTTTTGGAACAGTTTCTACGGCAGGAGGGACTTGTTCCTCGGAGATGGACTTCATCTTAATGACGTTGGAGCTGCGCGTTTAGGAAGACTATTTCATAATACTGTCTCTTCTTTTCAGGCTGCCGTAACTCGAACGGTCCCAGCGTAATTTCCACAAATTTCCCCTGCGCTCGCGAAGGTGTCGCAATTACAAACAATTTGAAGGTTCTATCCTTAAATGCTCGTAGCCTACGAAATAAAATAAACGAATTTTTTCTTTAATTGCTTGTAAAGACTATGATTTAATTGCGATAAATGAATCGTGGCTTAGCACTGAAACACGTGACTTTGTAGGGGAGTATCAAATTAGAGGTTATAGACTTTTTGTTAAAAACAGAATAGGTAGGCGAGGAGGCGGTGTTATGTTGTATATCAAAGATAATATTGCGAACGTTATAGAAGTAAAGCACACAATTCCAGAACCGATAGATTCGACTATAGCAGAACTTAAATTGAACGATTTCAAACTTTTGTTGCGGTTATATATAGGCCCCCTAATCAAACAGCTGATACGGACGAAGCGTTATATCGTGAACTAAAGAGAATAATAGGTAGTGAGCAGGCTTTAGTTATGGGTGACTTTAATTGCGCCAACGTGAATTACGATACAATGCAGGGAGACGCGGAAGGTAATCGTTTAGTTAATTTTCTCGAGGATAGCTTTCTTATTCAAAAGGTTGGGGAACCTACGAGGTTGGACAGTATTTTAGATTTAGTAATAACTACGGATGATAGGCTAATCACTGATCTTCAAGTAATAGAACCGTTAAGCAATAGCGATCAAAATATGGTAGAGTTTGTCCTCTCAGTAAGTCACTCGAAACCAGCTAACTCGACTAAAATTCCTAACTTCCAGCACGCAGACTTTTGTAAACTTCGAAATAAATTGTCACACGTCAATTGGGAAAACGTAATGGGGATCTCCAACGCAAAACTAATGTGGGAATCGTTTGAAACAGTATTTAGGACTACAAATGAGGAATGTGTACCGTACAAAATTAAGCGTGCGAAAGTAAACAACAAGCCCTTGCGGTTTACTTCTAGAGTAGAAGACATTATAAAGAGTAGAGATAGGGCTTATAGGCTACATAAGTGCGATAAAGACAATTTGTGGTTACAAAACAACTACATATCTCTAAGGCGTGAAGCGAAAAGTGTAATAAAAAAATCCAAGCGCGAATTTGAAATCTTTATAGCTCGTGACGGGAAAGAAAACCCCAAACGATTCTTTCAATACGTCAACAATAGAAATCCAGTAAAAAGTGTCTTGGGGCCGTTGAAAAATGTTAAGGGAGATCTAGTTTCTGAAAACAAAGAACTGGCTACCTTGCTAAACAAATTTTTTACGTCAGTTTTCACTACAGACGATTTAACGAATATCCCTACGGTCATAGACATAATACCTTTTGATAATGGTAATATTTTGGATAATATTGTGGTTAGTGAAGGGGAGGTAGTGCGTTATATTGATAAAATGAAAATGCGTAAATCACTGGGGCCGGATTCCATATATCCCATACAACTAAAAGAATTAAAAGATAGCATTGTTGTGCCGCTAACAAAGATTTTTAATGCGTCTATTTCTGAGGGGTGCGTACCAGAGAATTTCAAGTTAGCAAACGCAACACCTACCTTTAAGAAAGGCGATAAAGGTGCGGCGGGAAATTATAGGCCACTCAGTTTAACGTCTGTTGTAGGTAAGCTACTCAATAATTAGGGATCGTATAGTCGAACACTTAAAATTGCATAACTTAGTTAGAAATACGCAGCACGGTTTTAGGCGAAACAAATCTTGCTTAACTAATCTTTTAGAATTTTTTCAAAGCGTGGTTGACGTTTACGATAGTCATCGTGCGGTTGATGTAGTGTATTTAGATTTTCAAAAAGCGTTTGACACCGTACCGCACAAAAGACTCATTGAAAAAAAA
>JAJOZX010003063.1:312500-487500 GCA_023014485.1 Bathynomus jamesi | reverse complement strand
GTCTCATGCACATTTAATCGTTATTTATAAGACTTTATTGTTCTGGGATCTATTTCGGAAAAAATCATCCCCACAGGTGACAAAGGGCCATGCAAGACCACGAGGTAGAGGGTACCTGCTAACCTGGACTCTTAGGCCAAGAGCTTCATGCAAAAGTCCAAAATGACATTTCCTGGATGAGGTAGATCTTGCGTCATCCAATGAGACCGAACGCTGTCCCCCATCAGTGTCTTGAACCATAAGATAACGGGGTGAACTATGAATTCAAAATTCAGAAGCAAACATTTTGGTCCAGTGTTCTATCAAAACCGACTGAACTCCCTAACTTCATGCCTCCCTCTTTAATGAGAGCACGCAGTACCAGACTTTCGATACATTCTCATCCTTTTTCTGTCCACTTCTCTAACGAAAGGGTTAATCTGTATTTTCAATCTTTCATCTACTCGACCGGTTAACTCTGGAACAACCTTCCTCAATCCATCTTTCCCCCTGTCTTTCAAACGCAGATTGTACAATGTACAGGCATCTCGAAGACGCTGGACCTTGATTTCGGTTGTCTTCTTCTCTTTCTGTGTAGGGGCATTTTTGCGGCGTTCACCCTTGGCCCTTCCTACGTGCATAAAAAAAATACTATAACCATACTCCATTGGACGAACTTTTCCGTACTTCTAAATGTGAAAGACGAAAGAACATTATGTGTAATTATGATTTTGAGAGTTTAAAAGTATATTACAAAATGGCTATTATTATTTTTAATGAAAGTATACTGTGCATGACTCTCTCTCTCTTCTCTCTCTCTCTCTCTCTCTATATATATATATATATATATACATACACACACACACACACACACACACACACATATATACATTATATGCTTCATCCTTTTAGGTGATATAGTTTGCTTGTATTCCTGGGAAAGTAGAGTTAATTTGCCAAGTAATTGCCTATTCATTGAGCTTTCATTGTTAATATACAGGGTGTTTCATAACATGTGGGATGCACTTTCAGGATGGATTCAGGACATGAAAACAATGAAAAAAGTTTATATAAACATATGCCCGAAATCGCTTTGTTTCCGAGTTACAGCCCGTATGTGTTCCAGCAAGTATCCGCCTTACCTTTAAAGGAAGTGCTCAAAATGACCGCCTTGCGCTTGAATACACGCCTGAACACGCCTCGTCATAGGCTGCCTGACGCGTTCAACATTCTAGGTATTGCTCAGATTTTCTGGAATCCTTGTTCTACACGTTGGCGAGGCATTTCAACGTTGTCAATGGGTGTCACGTAAACGATGAATTTCAGATGACCCCACAGGTAAAAATCGAGTGGATTCAGGTCCGGGGAGCGAGCAGGCCGCAATGGTTCCTCCACGGCCTAACCATTTATCAGGGAAATGGTCATCCAAATAGTCTTTGGCTAAACCACATACATAAACCACATACAACGTCGGACACCAAGAGGAACTTCATCTATTAAATCGCTTAAATCATTCCTTAAAAAATTGGAATAGGATTCTCCTGTTAATCTTCCAGGCAAAACAAAAGGACCGATTAAGTTGTTGGCAATAAGTCCTGCCCATACTTTGATACTAAATTGTTGTTAGTGCCTTGACTGGATGATGGCATGCGGATTCTCTTCTGCCCAGTGATGAATGTTGTGAAAATTGATCACGCCATTTCTTGTGAAGGTAGCCTCATCAGAAAACAACACGGATGATAGAAAAAGAGGATCGCGAGTACTGTTGAAGGAAGCAAGTACAAAAAGCCTCTCGTGGCGGGAACTCAGCTTCAGTAAGGCCTTGTACTCTCTGAATGTGATATGGGTAAAGCTGTTGTTCCAGTAAAATTCTTCACACAGTTGTGTATCTTACACCCTCTGCTGCTGCTATCCTTCTGGTGATGACACCGAGATGTTCCTCCATGCGATTCAGGACCCTCTCCTCCAACTCAACAGTTCTGGCACTGATTGATCTACCACCATCTGAAACTCGCTTGTTGAATGCTCCTATATCAGTATATCACCAAGACGCTCGTCTATTCTCTGAAAGGTCTTCTTATCTAGCAGACGGCGATTCGGAAACCTTTCCGCATACAGACGTCTTGTTGCGGCCGCATTACACTCGGCAACGCAAGTCCATACATGAGATGCATGTCTGCCATTTCTCTGGTTGAATAAGCCTCCATTTTCACTTCAAATGCACACTATCACTGAAGAGCACAAAAACTTTTAAGTTTTTTTTTTTCACTGGACTGCACTTATTCACGGTAAGAAGTTACGAATACGAACAGTGAAACACCGCGATGCACCTCTGATTGACTGATGGCTCTACACTCAACGATATTGAAACATGTCATAGAGTGTACGAAACATTACAATCGGCAAGGCCATACATGAAATAAGTCTCATACACTCTCATAAACATTGCCGGCAAGCAGTGTTTGTAAACAGTTTGCGGAAAGAACTGCTGGAACACAAAACGGGCTGTAACTCGGAAACAAAGCGATTTCGGGCATATGTTTATATAAACTTTTTTCATTGTTTTCAGGTCCTGAATCCATCCTGAAAGTGCGTCCCACATATTATGAAACACCCTGTGTATATATATATATATATATGGACGTTTGATATTTCAAAAGTGTTGACAATTATATTATCAGTCTGAAAAATGCGTCCTACAAAAAGACATCTTTTTTTGAGTGCATAATAATAAACCTTAAAATGAACAGGACAAGAATAACAAAAAAAAGAAATTTTGCTTTAAAAATTCGAAGTTAAAAAAAAAAAAAAAGGATATATAGCTACATTTTTTAACACGTACACTGAGACTAGAATTTTCATCGAGATGTTGGGAAATTCTTTCATTTAACAAATGCCCTCAGGTGATGACAGTATTTCCAGGAAACTTCGATACTTGGTAAAATACTTTTCGCGGAACTGATTCTTTAAGTTTTAAGATTAAATACATTAGGAATACATTAGGAATAAATTTACGTTACCTCAGTAAGAGTTGGACCGATGCCACCAAAGCTTCGAATTTTGCAAGCCGCCACGTTATACGTTACCCACTCGGCCATGAGACGTTAAGATATAGTGAGAGAAAGTTTTGCATATATACTCTTTGTCATTGGTTTCGGAAAAAGGTCAGCTAAAGAGGACAGTGACAGAAGAAACAGAAGTTCCAGCACTCCCTGTCTCCTGCCTAACGTTCCCCTTGGAGTACTTCCCTGGTCGATTGGTGTCTACAATCTCCTCCTGACACACACACACACACACACACACACACATATATATATATATATATATAATTATGAAAGATAAATCATAAAGACTACCTCATGAGTCACTATTCATGATTTTTAAATACAAATTAATCATCAGGAGTGTTTTGATGACTAACCGTTTATAATCTCCATGAAAATTCTTGTCTCAGTGAATTAGAGTGACATGTGGTATATGACTCTGGAAAACAACATTAAAGAGCATAAAGAATTTCCTTTGTAAGAGCACCCGCTAAATATTTTTAGTTTTTAACTTTGAATTTTTAACGCCAAATTTTTTTTGTGTTATTTTTGGCTTGTTCTTTTTAAGGTTTAATTTATGCACGCAAGAAGGATTTACCTTTTTGCAGGACGCATTTTTCAGACTAGGCCATGATTTTTGTAACCACGCCTTTTTTTTTAAACGCAAATTTTACACAAAATTAGCGCTCATCCTACCTTTTGAACAGAAGTTTTGTAGCCAGTGAAAATTTAACATTTACTTTAATCCTTTACAGCCAAAACTTTTTGTAGTGTTAAGTTATGTATGCGTGTATTTGAAATGTCACGAATTCGTCCCTTTAGGCGGTAAAGGGTTAAACTCACGAACTACGTACATTTTGAGTGCAGCTTCACAAATTTGGTCTCACTGGCTTTGGATGTGAAGCTCAAAGTGTTTATGGCTGTGATATTTTTGTAAATTTATGGACTGACTAGCTTTTCCTCGATTTCACAAAAGAGTATAAAGTTTTGTGCAAGCGTGGTCTAATAGATGCACAAAATTATGACTTATTTTTTACCACACAACACAAATTATAAAATAGCCGAATTTTTGTTTTTGCGTGCTGCCGACAAAGGCGTGACGTTGAGCGGGGCTTAGAACTCTCGACGAATAACCTCCGGCCGGCGTAACGGGGACGGACAGCTTACTCAGCTGAACAACTTTTAGGTCAAATATACTTTGATCTAAATTTTTTGTAGTATTTGTTCGATGTTTACATTAAATTATTTGCAACAACGTCCTCTATCTTTTGGTGTAAGGTGCGTATGGTATGTTTCTCCTGAAAAAAAGTTATAGCCCTCAGAAGAGCCGTCCGTGAAGTGCTAGTCGGGGTCAAAAAACGATCAATACCTCTCAACTTCTTCGAAAAGAAAAACATTTAATAAAAAAAAAAAATGGAAACTATTGGGGAGCATATTTCCTATATAGGATTTCCCGCCTGGCAGGTAAACGTGTACTCTTCAGATCCTCTCCAACCTCCAGGCTCGGATGACCTGGTTAAGGGTGGAACCATGGATTTTAGTCGAGAATCCAACAAGCCATCCAATATTTTAGTATTTTCTTCACATTTAAAGTAAAGCTTACTTCATTTTCCCAATTATTATACTCAGCAGTCACCGTATTTTACTCCGATATATAAAATTATGATTCTGGAACGAATATGCCTTATGAATCTTCAGATTTAGTAAAATCTATTTTTATATAAGTGACCACACTCCGTCTGGACATTATTCGATAACTGTAGTAATATAGAGACATTTTTAGAGTTCTATCACAGCCTTTACAGTACACTCCTATACTTTGAAAGAGTTGGACATTAAAAGTGTTCCCATGGCCCAATTTTGTCTGTTCTTGGATATGTTATTAAGGAGTCGTTTCTGTGTAGAAAACACTTTCAAACGGTTTTGTTACAATTTTGCCCAGGCTAAACCGTAGATTACCTGGACTATATTCGATGATTGCAGTATGCTACTGTAGAAAAATTTCTAGAGTTTTATCATTACCTTCGCGCTCATATACTTTGCAATGTAATTCATATTTCTTTGAGTAGATTTGCTGCTCCTGCTATAGTATAATCTCTGTGAAGTAGCAAGTACAAAATTATAGGGAACAATAAATAACGAACAGTATCACTTTCCTCAAATAACTTTACAGCGACATTCGATGAGAATGTTTAGATTTTCTTTTCCTCAAATAAATCATTGCCAGTATTGAAACAAATGTTTACCGGACCTATTCTTTTATTTAACTTTTCTACAGTTTTCCATTTTTTTTATTACATAACATCTTGAAATTCGTTTTATTGACAGTTAAGGAAAGCTTTAGAAATCAACTAATTACATTTGCTTTTAACTAAGAGGTCTCAGGGTATACAAACCTCCGCCTGTGGAACTCTCAAATGGTTGGGTCGTTTGAGAATTACTTTGCTGGTGCACACACACCACACACACACACACACACACACACACACACACACTGGAAAACAATATCTCTAGTCTGCTCTTCGCGCGAGCGGAGGTAATGATAAACTTTTAAGGACAAACCGTATTTCTTTTAAACAAAGACAACATCTAAATCATTAAATATATTTCTAAAACCATAATATAGATAGATATTTATTAAAATAATATTCAATAATAGTGTATAAATTACATCAAAGGCCTTGGTGAAATCCATAAAATTTAAAGTTAATTTTTTTCAGAGGGAATAAATAATTTTTATGGAAATACGCAATGATCCACTTTTAGTGGTATTGATCTCGTAAAACTGATAAGAGGATGGTGAAATACGTTTTATAAGGATTAGTTACCATAATTGTAACAATTTTCTAAAATATTTTACATGAAGTAAAATTAATTAGGAAATCGGTCCGTCATTAGAGATCAGTGAAGGATAACCTCAGTCAGCAAAACAGCTGTGACACACCTTTCTCTTGAATTAAAACTGAGAAAAATACATTTAGAAATATGTAACTTTGTAATTTCAAGCAAAGTTGCAATCGGATATAGTTAGTTCACCTTTAACAGGTTTTAGTACATACTCTGTGTGTGTGTGTGTGTGTGTGTGTGTGTGTGTGTGTGTGTGAAGAAATTGTCGCATGTGAAGGTCGAAACGACAGAAAATGCGCATGCAACAATTTTTATTTATGCTTTTGTAATTCTGAATGATTAAGGCACTGACATAAGAAAAAATTGCATATTAAAAAAGTTAATCTTTAAGTGAATGTCAAATGCATTTAGTAATGAATTATGTAACAAAAATATAATAAAAATAAAAGAAAGCACAATATATATACAGTTATACACAGTATATATATATATATATATTATAACCTTCGGTTAGCTTCCGCCCGAATTGTTCATTCTGACGAAGGTCAAGCTTTTCACTCCACCTTAGACCTACAGTTTAACGTGGAATCCGAACCACGTCCCATCAGCAGCCCAGCGTCTTAACCACTAGGCCACCTAGGGTACCCATTTATCTACCAACCACTTTTTTTTTTATTGTATGAAACCAATATATATATATATATATATATATATATATATATATATATATATATATATATATATATTCAAAATATTAAACTTTTTTATTTTTGGGGTATGACATCCCCATCCCCCATATATATATATTATATATATATATATATATATATATATATATATATATATACAGGGTGGGTAAAAAAAGTTACCCTTAGATGCAAACTGTCATATTAAAAAATAAGGGGACTACAGCTCCCAAACTTCATAATGCTTACCTTAGCATGTTGTTCGTATTAATTGAGAAGTTGCTCGATGTGTCCCCTTTCCTGCTCAACGCAGGCCTCCAAACGTGGACGCCACTGATCAATACACCTGTTTACATATCGTTGAGACACCTTCTCCCAGCCGAGCAGAATCCTTTCGCGTAGTTCATCTGTGTCTCTTATATTGGTATCAGGGATGTAAACTTTGGACTTCAGGGCTTCCCAAACACCATAATCTAGTGGTGAAAGATCGGGGCTACTAGCCAGCCACATATTGGGTTCGATAAAATCCGGTGTTTCGTTCTCAAGGAATGTGACAGTTTGGCGTGCTCTGTGAGCAGGGGCTCCATCTTGTTGGAAAGTATATCTTTCACTCTATCTAACTGATATTCGACGAATTAGTGGTGAAAGATATACTTTCCAACAAGATGGAGCCCCTGCTCACAGATCACGCCAAACTGTCACATTCCTTGAGAACGAAACACCGGATTTTATCGAACCCAATATGTGGCTGGCTAGTAGCCCCGATCTTTCACCACTAGATTATGGTGTTTGGGAAGCCCTGAAGTCCAAAGTTTACATCCCTGGTACCAATATAAGAGACAGATGAACTACGCGAAAGAATTCTGCTCGGCTGGAAGATGTCTCAACGATATGTAAACAGGTGTATTGATCAGTGGTGTCCACGTTTAGAGGCCTGCGTTGAGCAGGAAAGGGGACACATCGAGCAACTTCTCAATTAATACGAACAACATGCTAAGGTAAGCATTTATGAAGTTTGGGAGCTATAGTCTCCTTACTTTTTTTAATATGACAGTTTACCTCTAAGGGGTCATTTTTTTTTACCCATCCTGTATATATATATCATATAAAAGATTGAATTATATGCATACTGCTAAATATATTGCTATGGCAACGTACTAAAAGTAATAGTATGCAATAAAAAATGTCGAGGGGGTGATAGGAGATGGGAGATGGGAGGTAGGGGTTGGTGGAGTGAGGGAGGGTGTGCCAAGGAGGGTGGGCGTGTCATACCCCAATAATAAAAAAATTGAATATTTTGAATATATTGATTATTTTTGTCCCTACTTTCTATTTGTACCTGACATTTTCAAAATTCTTAATCTTTAAATGCAGAGATTCAAAAGCTGCTCGAGTACAAGGTCGGCTATTCCAATATTATCATGAAAATTCAATGTATACACAACACGTTCGAAGTGAGCGTTTATTCTGTTCTCACCAGTTTTTTCAATTGAAAATTGTTCAGACCTCATAATGATGCTTAAGGAAATTCTCTAAATCGTAACGACAGTTAGAGCTTATATAAAGAAACAGTTCCTCAGGATGAACGGTGAAGGCGAGGAATGTAACGCTCTAGACCAGCGTCCCAAAACAAGTGGTACTTCTTGGGGGAAGTGTCTTGTAAATATTCTCTAGTTCCATTCTTTTCTCATCTTATTCATCTCTACACTTCATAAAAGCGTCAATTAAAAATGTATAGACATGCTCGAGAACGGTGTCATAATAACGCATATCATCAATTCGCGTATTTTGTAAAGGTTTCAGGTTGAAGAATGCGGCTATTTCAAATAGTTTATCGAGGATGAATTGGTAACAAGTAGGTACTAGTCTGTTATTAACATTGTTTTTACTGAATATTTTTAGATTAGTTTCTCACATCAGTTTACTTCAACTCAGGATTGATCTGTATCGCAGCTCACAGTTAACATGCAAATAATACAATATGAGGGTGTCACTGATTGTTATTTTTGTTGTATTCGCAAAGTTGGTATTTTATAAATTCTCAGCCGACTACTTTTCAACCAACATAAAGATTTTCGACATCTCATCAACACTTCGATGGTGGCTAGGGCGGGTCCCACGAGATTTTCAGGAGCACCTACTGGGTATGGGTTATTCTTCATCGCGTATGGGGTATAACGACCAAAGTCAAAGTAGTGAATCTTTACACCCTTCGTAGGTGGAAAGTATAGTTTAAAATGGTTTGTACGCCCTCCAAACAAACTGTCACCACACTTGAGAGGGTTCACCACCACTGAACGTTTGATAACACGTATTTCGTCACGGTACTGCTCATCGGTATCCAGCCACTCATCGTACTCGTGTTCCCATAGTATCCTGTGAATGAACTGAGAACTTATAAGCTGGTCGGGAGTATGGTCCATGCCAAATTATCGAACTATCGGCGAAGGCTCTATCGTACTCCTATCGTACTCTTGGAGTGGCAAATTGTTTTTGTGTGACGAAAGAATGAGTTCTCAGATTTATACAAGCATATTAGATAAAGTTTTGAAGCCTTCTATGAAAAAATGAAGTAATATTCCAGGGTACTGTTTCCAGCACACTTCACGCACTACAATAAACGGATTTGACTGCACTAAAGTGTTGCTTTCCAACTGGTTCGTACATATAATGTTATAATGTTATAATGTTTCAGACCAACAAAGACCCTAGGATCCACTCATGGCTGGTCTACCTAACTGTGTTCGTAATTGTGTATTGTGCATGTCCTCCGTGGTGGCGGAGAGGACCTACAATTTTACGCGGGTTCCGAACCACAAAGCCTTAATTTTACTATCTTAAACTATACCCAATCTATCAACATATGCGTCTAATCGATTTTTAGACATGTTTAGAGACGTGCTACTAATTACTTCTACCGGCAAACTATTCCACCTATTTACTATTCTATGCGTAAAAAAGTGTTTGGCAACTGCTGTCTCGAACCTTCTACTTGTCAACTTACACCCGTTATTTCTAGTCTTATTATATTGAGATATTTCGAAAAAGCTATCTCTATCTACGTTATCGAACCCATTCATAATTTTGAAAACCTGGATTAGATCACCCCTTAGCCTTCTAGTCCCGAGTGTAGTCAATTTTAACTCATTAAGTCTATCCTCGTACGACTTTGACCTAAGCGACGGAATCATCTTAGTTGCTCGTCTTTGAACGCTTTCAAGTTTATCTATATCTTTTCGCATATGCGGATTCCAAAATTGGATCGCGTACTCCAAATGGGGTCTAACTAATGATTTATAAAGAGGAACTATAATATCGCGCAATTTGTACTCAAAATTTTGAGCTATAAAACCTAACACTTTGTTCGCTTTATTGACCGCTGCTGTACTTTGTTTCGCTACTTTTAAATCACCAGTGACTATAACTCCTAAATCTTTTTCCTGCTCTACGCTTGCTAACTCCTTCCCTGACATACTATACGCAAAATTACCGTTACGCGAACCTATATGTAAAATTTTGCACTTATCGACGTTAAATCTCATTTGCCATGTGACTGACCAATCTACGATTTTATTCAGATCTTCCTGGATTTTACCTCTATCTTCGTCATTAACCGCCCTACCACCCAGCTTCGTGTCATCCGCAAACTTTGAAAGTGTACTGACAAGGCCGACATCTAAATCGTTAATATATATAAGAAAAAGCGAGGGGCCCAATACAGAACCCTGAAGAACGCCACTCGCTACATTAGCCCAACACGACTCCGCTCCATCAACGACCACCCTCTGTTTCCTACCTCGCAACCACTCTTCTATCCAATTTATTACTACACCCCTGATTCCATGAGCCTTAGTTTTTTCAACAAGTCTTTTGTGTGATACGGTGTCAAACGCTTTTTGAAAATCTAAATACACTACATCAACCGCCCGATGACTATCGTAGATGTCAACCACGCTTTGAAAAAATTCTAAAAGATTAGTTAAGCAAGATTTATTTCGCCTAAAACCTACAACAGACGTTAAACTGAGTGGCCTATAATTTCCCGCCGCACATTTATCGCCTTTCTTAAAGATAGGTGTTACGTTTGCTAACTTGAAATTCTCTGGTACGCACCCCTCAGAAATGGACGCACTAAAAATCTTTGTTAGCGGCACAACAATGCTATCTTTTAATTCTTTTAGTTGTATGGGATATATGGAATCCGGCCCCGGTGATTTACGCATTTTCATTTTATCAATATAGCGCATTACCTCTCCTTCACTAACCACAATATTATCCAAAATATTACCATTATCAAAAGGTATTATGTCTATGACCGTAGGGATATTCGTTACATCTTCTATAGTAAAAACTGACGTAAAAAATTCATTTAGCAAGGTAGCCAGTTCCTTGTTTTCAGAAACTAGATCTCCGTTAACGTTTTTCAACGGCCCAAAGACACTTTTTACTGGATTTCTATTGTTGACGTATTGAAAGAATCGTTTGGGGTTTTCTTTCCCGTCACGAGCTATGGAGATTTCATTCGCGCTTGGACTTTTTTATTACACTTTTCGCTTCACGCCTTAGAGATATGTAGTTGTTTCGTAACCACAAATTGTCTTTATCGCACTTATGTAACCTATAAACCCTATCTCTACTCTTTATAATGTCTCCTACTCTAGAAGTAAACCGCAAGGGCTTGTTGTTTACTTTCGCACGCTTAATTTTGTACGATACACATTCCTCATTTATAGTCCTAAATACTGTTTCAAACGATTCCCACATTAGTTTTGCGTTGGAGATCCCCATTACGTTTTCCCAATTGACGTGTGACAATTTATTTCGAAATTTACAAAAGTCTGCGTGCTGGAAGTTAGGAATTTTAGTCGAGTTAGCTGGTTTCGAGTGACTTACTGAGAGGACAAACTCTACCATATTGTGATATATATATATATCTCAGGGGTGTCCAACTTTTTTTCCTGAAGGGCCATATTTCAACTAATGACCCACACCGAGGGCCAGTGTGCAAATTTTGGCTAAAATTTTATTTTAAAATTAAATTTTATTGAAATAAAATATGACATTCGATAATGAATTTTCAGTATCCGTCAGCCGGGCCTGATACAAATCTTTGGCGGGCCGTATGTATAACCCCCTTCTTTGCTCGGTCAATTATTATTATTACCATACCTAAATTAGAAGTTTCAGGAAATAGACTTGGGCCTATGTCAGGCACTGCATCCATTTTTAATTTTAAACGTAATGGATTGCAGTACTGTTTATCCGAAAAATGGTCACATAACTGATAATTTTTGTGAAATTGATCAATTGATTTATATGAAAGATCTTTCTTTTCACATTTAATCACAAATGGCATAAATGAAATGAAATTTATGATAATATTATCCTTGTGGTTGAGATTTCGACTATAGAATTACATCCGTAATAAGCACGGTATCTGAACTATTCCTGGTCTCAAACCTACGTTTAATTTTAGTTTTGCCATTTTTAATCTTTAAAAATCTTATATTTCCATTTTTTTTCAGTTTAAAAAGTTCGTATATGTTTGTGTCCGCTCTTACTAATTTTTTAAAAACTTGTAAATAAATAAATAATTTTAAATATCTGTATTTTATCGATCTATTATAAAACTCTCTCTTTTGAAGGAAACTTTGAAATTGATATCATATTCAGGAAATATACAGGAAAATTTCTCTCCCTACAAATAGTATATACACCGTATATCAGTTTCCTTATACCCATTAAAGGGTATTGGGTACATAAGCGATCAAAAGGAAGGAAGGTTGAGATAGAAAATGAAAACGAGTCGAACGAGAAATAAAATTGTTGAGAATGGCGTTCTCCAAGGATAGGTTTTGGAATTATTGCGTTTTGTTATTCCGTTGTCGTTGTTTGAACATTTTCTCTTTCATTTACGAGAATGATTAATCATGACAGTTTTATTATTTTTTTTATGAGCTTTGCCCCATGACATGAATAGAAATAACAGGTTTTAAATTCTTGTACGATCACATGACCTTATAGGGAACATTTTCTTTAATATTTAGTCATTGCATAATTTTGCTTCCGTACTAACAGTAAAATGAGTTATAGGACAGAATGAACCTACATCTCAACGTGAAAGCCAAACCACAAGTCGTTACATCATCTGAACTAAGTAGAAGGTCATCCATCCAATTACTGGACAAACCTAATGTGGCTTCATTTTGTTAACCATGCGGGAACCGGTGTTGAGACATGGCCACGACGTAATTCTTGTCTTCAGTAAGGTTGTTAAACTATGAGAGAGAGAGAGAGGAGAGAGAGAGAGAGAGAGAGAGAGATAAAAAATTTTTATTAACATAAATCCTATAATATGACCTTCAAATATTGTAATGAACTCGAGGAAACTTTCCCGCAGCTTCGTTCGAATTGAAAAGATAAACATGTCAATTAATGTTTTCTTATGACATGTTTTTCTCATTCTTTAGATTCGTATCAACAACATAATTACGTACAGTAAATTATTACCCTCTTCAATTCATACGTAATTAGTGGGCCAGAGACACCTGCTGAAAGCGAAAATGAAGGCCTGAAGCCAAACAATCAAGACTTTGCGAAATTTTCAAATAAATATTAAACTAACAGACATCATAGAAACCTCTAGACTAGGACGACCCAAGGAGAACAACGCCACACTACCTATCAGGATTGTGATCTCGAATTAAGATGTGAAAAGGAATTCGTAGGCGGGTGCATCTAGGTGAGACGAAGAATTTTCGTTAATGAGTATCTGACCAGCTACGTTTAAGAGAAACTTCTTCAAAAGGATAAGAGATTTTAGGAAGGACTTCCCAGGTGAGATCTCCTTTCTTTCTCCTTGCTAAAATTCTCATTATCCTTCTCCTGAAAATTTATCCTATCATTTTTCATCGCGTCTCACATTCATTACTCTTTATACTAAGCGTCTAATAGAAAGTATATGTGTCCTAGTCTGTAAGTTCCATATAGTTTTATATTGGTTTCATTGTTCGTTATATTTAGCTCCTAATATAAGTATATGTTCTAGTCTGTAAGTCCTTTTTTTTTTAGTCTTTTAAATCTATTACATATAAAAATCTATACAAATCTTGTAATATCTATTATATAATTATATCTAATTAGTGTAAAACGTGCACGCTCGCTAAAGGCAGTTTACAGCTGTATACAACATCTGTACTTAGTAATGAAATTATACTCACCTATCAAAACTGTATATATTTGTAAATAAATAAATAAAATAAATTATTTACAGGGTGATTCCTTTATTCTTGGAACCATTACGAATATTTATAATCTTGAAATAAATAAAGCTAAGAAAATAAAGTACAGTATGTCCTATAATCCTTTTATGTACTAGAATAGGGTGAGGAAATGGGGTAAAGGTACTTATTGGACACCCTGTACAACACTGAATTTAATTACATAAAATTTTGCATGAAGCAGCCATAGACATTCGAAATACAATTACTTATGTTGACATCCCTGTATCAGCAAAAAGGCGTCGCATATGTGGTGTGCTTTGAAAAAGTGTTTTTCGTAAAACTGTATGATTAGAGCCGTAATTCCTGTAATTATTATTATTATTATCACGAACATCATCAGGATTCGAACTCCCGACTTCAGTGTCTTAACTTCGTTTATAGGGAAACGGCATTTACCCATTAAACCAAGGCGCTGGCTTGAAACACATGATGCTCCTGATAAGAAAGCAATTTTGTGTGTACAAAATATGTTTCTTGCTAATATTTATCAGTAAAAAACACGTGTAGATGTTCATGACAAAACTTTTTGAACCGACCGTGCATATACCTCATGGAGACATGATAATAAAGTAACACATGCAATAGCTAATATCTAATGGAACGTAATATCTATCTATCTAGTTATATATCTATCTAATGGAACGTAATATCTATCTATTTAGTTATCTATCTATCTAATGTCATAGAATATCTAATATCTAATGGAACCTAATATTTATTTATCTATTTATCTATCTAATGTCATAGAATATCTAATACTAATGGAACCTAATATCTATCTATCTAATGTCAAAGAATATGTAATAGCTAATTGAACCTATCAATCTATCTATTATTTAATATTTAATATCATGGAATATCTAATATCTAATGGATTCTAATATCTATGTACCTATCTGTCCAATATCTAACGGAATCTATCTATATATCTATTTATCTAACTATCTATCAATCTATCTGTCTAATACTAAATATCGTGGAATATCTAATGGAATCTAATATATATATGTCTAATATCTAACACCATGGAATATCTAACACCTAACGGAATCTAATATCTATCTACAGATCTATCTATCTATGATATCTGAGCTATGTTGTGGCCGATGTTGTAACATCGCTTCCCGTCGATCAGCAAAGTTAAGCGACATTGGGTCTGGGTATTAGTTGGATGGGAGATAGTCCTCTGCATCCAGATTATGTAGCAACCCCTGTTTCGGATCCCACGTAAAGCTGTAGGTTCCCTCCGTCATATTACCATAGATGTTGCGAAGGAGGTTAAACAACTTCAAACAACAAGCTATATATCTATCCATCTACTTATCTATTTAATATCATAGAATATCGAATACATAATGGAATCTATCTATCCAGTAACTGGACGCTTGGAAATGAAAGTGATTCAAATGCACTCAGAACGCCAAAACTCAAGAAGTGATTCAAGTATCACCTCTGATCCCGGTTTTATTCGTCCCGCAAAGTGAGATTTGAGTCACTTTAAGTTATTTGAGTCAATTCGCGGGCACGCACTCAGCGTAGAGAGTGCGGATTCAAGTACTTGAGTCACTTTTTGGCAAAAATTGGTAAAAAACTCACTTGAATCACTTTCATTTTCAAAAGTCCAATTAATATTATGGAATATCTACTAAAATCTAATATCTAGCCTCTTAACGACGACGGTGCCAAATTTGGCACGAACTGAAAAATGGTTTCTATATGAAATGCAAGTCATTTTTAGAGACTCATGATGGTAGCCCCATATTTGCTACGTTAGAGTTCATTTAGTGAGGATTCAGCTGTGACGTAGATTCCAGTGGTGCTATTTTCTGAAGGATTTTTTATATATTAAGAGGTAAGTTATGAGTCTGTTAATTTTTTTTCCCACCATTTATCTTCTTATGATGATGTTAACAGTCGTATTTGTTAAAGACATTATTTTGAAGAACGATAATGTACTAATCACCTTTGTGCCATATTCGGCACATCCGTCAATAATGAGAAGATACAGGCCTACCCTGAATAGTTTTTACACTTTATAAATAGCTACTGTACAGGGCTTACTCTAAATAGTTTTTGCAGTTATTTTATAGTTACTTTTTAGTTTATATGTATTTTGTTTTGCACTTTATAAATAGCTACTGTACAGGGCCTACTCTGAATAGTTTTTGCAGTTATTTTATAGTTACTTTTTAGTTTATATGTATTCTGTTTTGCACTTTAAAAATAGCTACTGTACAGGGCCTACTCTGAATGTTTTGCAGTTATTTTATAGTTACTTTTTAGTTTATATGTATTCTGTTTTGCACTTTATAAATAGCTACTGTACAGGGACTACTCTGAATAGTTTTTGCAGTTATTTTATAGTTAATTTTTAGTTTATATGTATACTTTTCTATACTTTATTATAAGTGATGATACAAATATTTATTTAGGATGTTTATTTTGTAAATGAAAATGAACTTAGCGAAAGTGATGAAGAGTTTAGACCTGCAGCTTCACTGGATGAAGAATGTATGGATTCTGATGGAACTGATACAAGTACAGTATGAAAATGAAAGTGAATATTTTCCATAAAGCTATATAAAAATGTGTACGAGTATGTAGCTATATAGTATGTATAATGTAATGTAATAATATATAAAATATACAGTACATAATATAATGTAATATGGTATATGCATCTGTAAAAATTATAAATAAAGATGAATATGTTCAGAATTTTCGATATAGATTTGTTTACTGCACTGGAATTTTGCCTTTTCTTTGCACTGCTTTGAAATAAATCACACACACACACACACACACAAACAAACAAACAAATATATATATATATATATATATATATATATATTTTTTTCATATATTTCAGATGAGGAAGAAGCTACTCCAATGAAACAAAAAGATTCTAGAAGGCCCATCTTGTGGAAAACAATCAAGCCAGGTACCTCAGCTCGCAAAATACCACAGTTTCAAGATATTCAATATATTAGATCATATAGTTGAACAGTCTAATCTATATTCAGTTCAAGTAAATCCTGATAGCCTTCTAAAACTCACAAGGCAGGAACTTGAGCAATTTTTAGGGACTGTCATTTACATGTCAGTCATACATCTACCAAGGGCACGAATGTATTGGAATTCTTTTACCAGAATTCCTCAAATCACTGAGTGTTTTTCTAGGGAAAGATGGGAAAAAATTAAAAGATTTTTACACTTCAATGATAACACCAATATGCCAGAACCTAATGATAGGAGTAAGGATAGGCTTTTCAAAATCAGACCACTAATAGATTTCCTCTTCCCAAAATTCCAAAACACTCCTAGACAGCAAATGATTTGTGTAGATGAGCAAATTGTGCCCTTGAAAGGACGTTCATCCTTGAAGCAATATCTACCCAATAAACCGAACAAGTGGGGATATAAGATCTTTGTCCTCTGTGATTGCACTGGACTTGCGTACAATTTTGAAATTTATGCTGTGTACAATTTTGAAATTATGCTGGGAAGATTGAACGTTACATAATTCTCTCGATTTAGGTGCTAGCTCAAACATTGTAATGAGACTGGTAGATATTATCTCTAGTAACAAATCCCATTGTCTTTTCTCTGACAACTGGTTTACTAATCTATAACTTTTCCAGTATTACTTGACAAAGGAATATTTGCTCTTGGAACTGTAAGATCGAAGAAACTAGGAAACTGTAAAATGATCAGTGATGGTGAGTTGAAAAAGCGAGGTCGAGGGTTTTACGAAGAAAAAGAGGCAACAATTCAAGGAGCTGACATTCGGGTATTGAAGTGGTTGGACAACAAGAGTGACTCTTGCAAGCACATTTGCAAGTGGTTATGTCATCAGCAATGTTTGTAGATATGACAGAAAAAAGAAGAAATATGTAGAGGTGTCATGACCACAGATGGTCACAATGTATAATAAGTATATGGGGGGAAGTAGACTTTCTTGATGCCTTCATTTCATATTACCGTATTCAAATAAAGTCGAACCTTTACCACAGATTATTCTTCCACTTTATTGATGTGGTTATTGTGAATTCTTGGTTACTTTACTGTAGAGATTGTAAGTCCCTAGAAGTCCCAATAAAAAAACAAAGTGATCTTTTGGAATTCAGATCTCGGGTAGTGGAAGGCTTATACAAGGAAGGGAAGAGTCTCATTACACCAAAACGAGGGCGTCCGAGTGCAGTCAGTAGGGTCACACTGCGAAGAAAAACGAAAGGGACCGTGTAGGCCTATACCAAGTGCAGATGTAACGGGAGATGGAATAGGTCATTGGCCTATTGTCTCTGATCGTCAGAGGTGTAAAAATTACTTATGCCTAAATTTGAATGGTAATTGTTTTCATGAATTCCATGTAGGCTACAATAAAAGATAACTTGCAATATATTTGTAGATTTTTTTCATTATTACGGTCTCTAAAAAAGGAGAAAATATGATAAGTTGGAATTCAAGTTTTCTCATTTTGGACGGTTGTGCCAAATTTGGCGCACACCTACAAGTTGCCAATTGGTTGAACTATTTTGTATTTATGCATCACTTTTCGTTTTCATAGGTCAAATAAAAGAAAACCTTCGTAATATTTGTTTTTTAAAACCTTTTCTTTCTAATTTCGACGTTAAGAGGCTAGCTATCTAATATCTAATATCATGGAACCTCTAATATTTAATGGAATCTAATATCTAATATTATAGAATATCTAACATCTAACAGACTCTAATATCTATGTAATATCCAGTATCCTGAAATATCTAATATCTATCTAATATCCAGTATCCTGAAATATCTAATATCTATCTAATATCCAGTATCCTGAAATATCTAATATCTATCTAATATCCAGTATTCTGAAATATCTAATATCTAATAAGAATGGCATGTGGTTCATGAAATAGAATACCCCACTTTTCTCCCTGATAAGAGCTTTCATTTCCGCATTTCCTTATATGGAATTGATGATAATAGCGTAGATTGTCATGAGGTTTCGTCGAAATGAGGTCAACAAACCGGTTTTTATGGTACGTGTGGCAATTTTGTGGCCCTTTTTTTTAGAGGTTTTGATTGGAGGCTTGACTCATTTTCCAAAAAAATTAAATTATATACTATATATATATATATATATATATACAGTATATATGTGTGTTACAGTAAGATTGTGAAACTAGTGATTTCATGGTACTTAAGTTAGGTCATTATCCACTTTTTGTCAATTTTGTATCAGGCGAATTTACTGAAAATGTCACCAATGTCATGAAATTACTTACTAGTTTCGCAATCTTATATATATATATATATATATATATATATATATATGTGTGTGTGTGTGTGCATGGAGCCATTCTGTGTTCTTGTTTATATACAGGGTGTATGATAAGTCACCACCTATCTTTAAATGGTTGTAGCAATTTTATTTTTGAACTTATTTTAATGAAACAAACTGTAAATGATACATTTATCCAATAAGGTTTTATGCACAACACTTTAAATTTCCATATATGCTCCTTCACTGTCATTACATTTCCTTAATCGAACTGGCACGTTCGCTACTGCTGATCGCAATATGTTTTTAGGAATATTGGTAAGAACAGTGATTAATCTCTATTCCAGTTCAACCAAGTTTTTTAGTTTCGTGGGATAAACTTCTTCCTTGGCCCACCCCCACAGGGTAACATTTCGAGTTATCTTGCACCATTCATTGTGTCCCTCAAAATGAAAGGTCCAACATACATACGCAACATATATACATATATTGGTTACCTTGGTTTTGTTTCCATCCAAATTGTTCATTCTGACGAAGGTCATGCTTGTCATTCCACCTTAGACCTACAGTTTAACGTGGAATCCGAACCACGTTCCACCACGGGCAGTCAGAAATTACAAAGTCCTCGCCCGGACTCGATCTCACAACCTCCCGATCAGCAGGCCAGCGTCTTAACCACTAGGCTACCCAAAGTACCCATTTATCTACCAACCAATTTTTATCATATGGAATGAGGAACAGCTGGGTTTGCTGCACGTTGCCTGCCGTCACCGGGTTTCGAAGCCGGGGCCGGTGGATTCGTAATCAGCGACGCTAACCACTACACCACGGAAGCGCATATAGATAGATAGATAGATAAATAATCTAGTTTTTATATCAAACAATAAAAGAATAACAAAAATTTATTTAAAAAAATCATAAAAAATCCTTAATCACATTTCCTTCTTTTCTTTTAAGGATCAAGACAAGTCGCACGACATCATCTTTTTTGTGGG
This sequence comes from Bathynomus jamesi, assembly GCA_023014485.1. Lineage (NCBI taxonomy): Eukaryota > Metazoa > Arthropoda > Malacostraca > Isopoda > Cirolanidae > Bathynomus > Bathynomus jamesi. The sequence continues at coordinate 467,394 of JAJOZX010003063.1, read as the reverse complement.
AAACCCTTTTTGTATTATTATTATTATTATTATTAATATTGTTTACGTTAAAGTAATGAGAGTTTGACAACCAAACAATGTTGTTTTTATTTGCATAAGGTCGCGTTTGAAATTCTAAACGCTGTGATTTATATGGAAATGTCGGTAGCAAATTGAGAAAGTCTGAGTTGTATCATATACCTTTCAAACTTTTTAAGGTTTCGTGCGATGATTCCTTATTTCACGAAGGTCAAGCTTGTCGCCCCTCCTCTCGGGGAAAATTATTTCACGAAAGTACTACATGAATAATATTTGATGATGATGAAAATAACCACGAAAGAAAAAGAAAACGCAGAATAATGTTCAAGCGCTTTCGTCTAATGACATCGTCAGGAATACTGTGTTCCTGAGGGTGTTATTAGACAAAAGCACTTGGTTATTTTCATAATATATATACACATTTTAACTGCAAACAACACACAGTATAATTAATGTAAAGAACGACGCTTGTGTAGAAGAATGTTCCGCACAAGATGAGGAGGGAGAACGAACAAATGTAAAATGAGGTAACCACCCGGGAATCGAACCCGGGATCTTCCGATTGCCGGTCAGATATGCTATCCACTACACCAGGGGTTCCCAAACTTTTACCACCAAGGACCCCTAAATATTAATTCCGTACAGACATAGACACCCCACAAAAAAAATTATGAATTCAGTTACAAACTATAGTATATTTCATAAGCATAGATAGCTTTTAAATTAATGTAAAATTAAACATTATACGCTCATTAAACCAGTTTAATAAACACTTACCGAATGTCTAGTGTGAAATGGAAATTTATTTTAATATAGTTAATGTTACTATTTTTCCAAAAGCTTAGAGACCCCCTGGAAGCTTCCTACAGATCCCTGGGGGTCTGTACAGACCACTTTGGGAATCCCTGCACTACACCATGGGCCTCGATTAATCAGAAGTCGTAATTCTCCTACATACGAGCAGAAACCAATGCCCTGAGGGGGCACCTTCGCATGCCGTACATATATATACATTTTAAGTGCAAACAACACACAGTATAATTAATGTAAAGAACGACGCTTGTGTAGAAGAATGTTTCGCACAAGATGAGGAGGGAGAACGAACAAACGAAAAATGAGGTAACCACCCGGGAATCGAACCCGGGATCTTCCGATTGCCGGTCAGATATGCTATCCACTACACCACACGGGCCTCGATTAATCAGAAGTCGTAATTCTCCTACATACGAGCAGAAACCAATGCCCTGAGGGGGCACCTTCGCATGCCGTACATATATATACATTTAACTGCAAACAACACACAGTATAATTAATGTACAAGCGTCGTTCTTTACATTAATTATACTGTGTGTGTTTGCAGTTAAAATGTATATATATGTACATTGTACGGCATGCGAAGGTGCCCCCTCAGGGCATTGGTTTCTGCTCGTATGTAGGAGAATTACGACTTCTGATTAATCGAGACCCATGGTGTAGTGGATAGCATATCTGACCGGCAATCGGAAGATCCCGGGTTCGATTCCCGGGTGGTTACTTCATTTTTCATTTGTTCGTTCTCCCTCCTCGAGTCCTCATCTTGTGCGGAACATTCTTCTACACAAGCGTCGTTCTTTACATATATATATATATATATATATATATTATATATATATATACAGGGGTTGGACAAAATAATATGAACACCTTGATAAATGGCGGTTTTTATTCTTAATATGGAGTTGGTTCTCCTTTAGCGGCAATAACAGCTGCAATGCGTCGGGGAATTGATTCATACAGCTTTTGGACAGTGGCTAGAGGAATCCTGAGCCATTCTTCGAGCAAACCCTGCTCCAGTTCCTCCAAAGACGCCGGCGCGCCGTGGGAATTGGCTTCTGACCTGCTGTTCCAACTGACACCACAGATGCTCGATAATGTTAAGATCCGGGGATTGTGGAGGCCAATCCAAGCGTTCTACTTCACTAACATGCTCTTCAAACCAGTTTTTAACTACCCCAGCGGTGTGGATTGGTGCATTATCATCCTGGAAGACGGCGCCGCCATTGGGAAACAGCGTTTGGACCATGGGATGGACCTGGTCAGCCAATATTGACAGATAGACCTAGGCGTTAACCCTACCATGCAGTACTACAGCTGGGCCAAGAGTATTCCACGATATTGCTGCCCAAACCATCACAGATTCGCCTCCATGCTTAACGGTTGGGGTCAGGCAGTCGGAGTCATAAGCATCTTTAGGCTGTCTCCAGACGTAAACTCGACCGGAACATGGAAATAGCGTAAAGGAGGATTCGTCGGAGTAGACTACATTCTTCCACCGGTCCATTGACCAATTCTTATGGTCATTACACCATTTTCTGCGCCGCTCAATGTTGATGTGCGAAGGGAAGGGTTTGGCAATTGCAGCCCTCCCATGGTATCCAGCTCCATGGAGCTCGCGACGTACAGTTCTGGTCGATACCGGGCTTGCAAGATGCTGGTTAAGCTCTGCAGTCACTTTTGGAGCTGTGGTCTTATGGTTCTTTGTCACAATGCGCTTTAGCACCCGGCGGTCTCGATCACACAGCTTCTTCTTGCGTCCACTATTGCATTTGTCGGTGCTTGTCTTTCCATGGTTTTGGTATGCAGACATGACCATAGAGACAGTTCCTCTGGATACATTGAACATCTGAGCGGTTTTCGTCACCGATGCACCAGCCATCCGCGCTCCGACAATTTGCCCTCTTTGGAAGTCTGACAGGTCTTTCATAACTGCTAATTCATAATTCACTCAGATCTGTAAAAACAACGTGAGGGTTATAACATGACGTATACACTTTCTGTTACGCATTTAAATAGGTTTGCCAGTCATTTGACCGTTTACTTTGTGTCTGAGCAGTCCGTAAAGATAACAGGTGAAATCGGCGGGTGTTCATATTATTTTGTCTAACCCCTGATATATATATATATATATATATATGTTAGGGCCCTGCGAATCACAATTTTTTTTCGAATCGAATCTCGAATCAAATCATCCCAAACAATTCAAATCGAATCGAATCTCGAATCGAATCAACTGTACACATATAGATTAGAGCGTTTCTACACACAATTAGTAATAAGCATAAACGTAATTAAATCATCTTGAGAACGAAGGACAAAGTAAATCCTTCTAAAAAAAATGTATTAAGTATTTGATCATGAGGAGGAACAATGGTATTAAAAGTATGATAAAAGTGTTATGGCACGAGAGATTGGTCTCAGTATATAGATTGAATTATAATCTAAGTCAAAAGAAAAGTGTTTATTTATGAAAGTGTTTTTTAAAACAACATCACTGATGTTGTTTATCGGACTTAATGGCGATTCGAAAATATCGAATCGGAGCCCAAGCTAACGAGTCAAATCGAATCCTTTCTCCTGATTCGAAATTATATCGAATCTCGAAGCTTCGCAGGGCTCTATATATATATATATATATATATATATATATATATATATATATATATATATATATATATATATACAGGTCGTCCGATAAGTGAGTGGCGATTCGGGAACAATTTATAAATAAAAGATAAAGGATAATAAAAATTTTATTAGAAGGAATTTTATTATTAGTAAACTTACAATTAATTCGATAATTAATTGCCATAGGGATCAACCTGATCGCCATTTACACGAACAGCAAGCTGTATGCGTCTCCATGTCCTGTCTGACATTTTTTGTAAAAGTTCTTTATCCTCATTGATGTCACTTGGCGGAGGCGGAGGCCAAGGTACAGGACCATACTTTCCGATCCATCTGCCAGGAAAATTTCTGTCTAGGAACTCACACGCAGCGAAAGCGGTGTGTCCTGGAGCACCATCTTGCTGAAAAATAGGGTTGCGAATATTCGTATTTCTTAAAGCGGGTAGAAATCTGTTCTCCAACATGTCGATATAACTTCCTGAAGTAATTCGACCAGTGCACACAAATGGACCAATTAAACAATGCGCTGATATTGCACACCATATCATGATTCGAGGGGGATACTGTTTTACTTGATCATAATAATGAGGATTTTCTTTCGACCAAAAAAAACGAAAATTTGCTTTTGCCATCGCCATAAAGGGCACATTCATCACTGAAGAACGTACGATCTCTCTCGGCTTTACTTGGAAAAGCTTCAAGAATTTGTTGACAAGCATTAACTCTGACAATTTTATCTTGTGGCGATAAAAACTGAACGGAGGTTGGGCGGAAAGCTTTAAAATGCAAGTCTTTTTTTATCAAATCATGCAGTGTTGATTTCGGAACATTTAATGCAGATGCACGCCTACGAATACTTTTGGTTGGCGATTGTCGAATTGACACTTGAACATCATCTTCCAATCTTGCTCTTGCTTTGGGGCGACCACGGCGTTTTTTATCGATTATCATCCCAGTTGTGAATAATTTGTGTTCCCATTTTCTAATAATTTCGCCCTTTGGCGGCACATCATTAAATCTTTGTTCAAACCTTTCGCGTACTACTGTACCTTCATGCAATGCTTGGTTTTTCCAGATTCATGCCACCATGTTGCTGCTAATATCCGTGCTTCATATGTGTAGGGACTTTGATCACAAATTTTATCTACACGTGCGTCTACCTCAGCCATTGCAACGCCAATAATATAATTAGAAATAATAAAAATAAAACAATGAAAAACCAGAACAAACAGGAATAAACATGACTTACTGCAAAATTAAAAATTTGGATTTCATGTGAAGCTAGCTTAATTGAAAAAAGCATATGCTAACTGACATAGAATCGCCACTCACTTATCGGACGACCTGTATATATATATGATACAACTGAGAATGGTTCCCTGAAAAACTTTTATGTTACACACACCGTGCATGAAACACGGACTCTTCTGGGAAAATGATGATATTTTTTATACCTCTCTCTCTCTCTCTCTCTCCTCTCTCTCTCTCTCTCTCTCTCTCTCTCTCTCCCTCTCCTTCATAACTCTTGCACAAGTCACTAATTATGACATAGAACAGTGCCTATTCACAATAAATTTGGTGCCACTAAGTGCCAACATAAATAGCGCATTATAATGACAAATATTTAAAGAACAAAGTTTATTACCATCGAGGATCCAAAAGTTATGGCCCGTGGGTAGGGACGGGGGTGGATACCTAAATTCCATGCGATTATTTTAACATTATACGATTACTATTATCTGCTCGTACATGGTATAAATTAAAAGATTCAAAGAGCCTTAAAATTTATTAAGACTAGTTTGAAATAGTCTTTCATTATAAGATTTGGTTAATGTATATACAGGGTGTCCCATAAGTCCAGTCTCATAGGAAAATTTATTTTAAATTATATTTACAAGAGTAATACATTACAACTAAAACAAATATTCAAATTGATGCCTTGTTTTGGGACACGCAATAGCTAATATGGAAGCGAGTTACACCCGAGAAAAAGGCGGAGTTATTGTGTTATTCTACCTGCAAAAAAAAAAAAATCTCCCAAAACAAGACATCATTTTGAACATTTGTTTTAGTTCTAATGTATTACTTTGGTAAATGCCATTTAAAATAAATTTTGTTATGAGACCAGACTTATGGGACACCTTGTATATATATGGGTGACTGAAAAAGATTCAAGTTTCGATTTCGATTTAAGTTTTAGAATTTATTTAGTTTCATTTTTTTTCGATAACAATTTTACATCAAATATGAAACTCATATTTACAATTATTAATAGCTCTCTCTCTCTCTCTCTCTCTCTCTCTCTCTCTCACTCTCTCTCTCTCTCTCTCTCTCTCTCTCACTCTCTCTCTCTCTCTCTCTCTCTCACACACCTCGGAAGTTATAAAGTTGTAATAGAAAACAAACTCGTTTCGTTCCAAATCATTCAAAATTCCTAGAACAGCCACAGAAAATTTTCAAAGAATTGTAAACATACAAAGCGTCTCCAATAAGGTTCTTCCTTCTATGAAAGTTTCAAATAAACTTATTTCAAAATTAAGCCGAAGGTGTTAATTTACGGACGTGGGGTCGATAGGCAAGGTTAATCTTGACCTGACCTTGCATAGTCACGTAAAAGTAGCCAGTTTTTAAAATGATAAAAATGTCCTGCCGTCTTAAGGGTCTGCGTTAACCCCTTTACTTTATCCCGTGATTCGCTATCTTTCATCAGAGGCTTATCACTAGGACGACCCAATTTTAACCTAAAAAATTGAAATTATTAACTTTATTCTCACCAATTATTAACTTCATTTAACCTAAAAAATTCTTTATTTTCAACATTAATTTGTCTATTAAATTATTGACGAACTTATTTAGTGACTGAATTATAATGAAGAATAATGTCCTTCTCAATATTTTCCGGCAGGGAGTTTCTGTCTTTTGCCAAAAGATTTTTCAGCATGGAGAAGCTGCCAGCTCCACCGCAGCCAAAGGTAGCTTGTGCTGCTTGTAATTTGGTATACAGTTTGAGCGAAATTCTTCCCGTTGGAAAGATATGATTTCTTTGATTTCATTCCGCTGCAGGTGTTTGGTAAGGTATTCTTTTAAATTACAAGGGTCGTCTTGCAAAATTGATCGAAGTGAAAATATCGAAAAGAGTAATGTAGAAATAATGCATAATCACCTTTACATAGACTCACCTTTACATAATGCACTGTACATAGACTGTATGTAAATAAGAATCCAGAATGCATATTATAACATCATGAAAATAAAAACCCACTCTAATAGACAGAGTTTATTTCCACAACAGTTTCGACGCCCACTGGCATCCTCCTCTGTATCCACCCGAGGAGGATGCCAGTGGGCGTCGAAACTGTTGTGGAAACAAACTCTGTCTATTAGAGTGGGTTTTTATCTTCATAGTTTGACCTTCACGTAGAAAAAAGTGAAGTTTTTTGTATTTATTATAACATCATGTTAGAAAACCGGAAATCATTTATTTGCTTACGCAGTTTCACTCCACATTTTCGTTAATTTTATTTTATTAATCCACATCACGAAAGTTTTAACTTAAAATAGCAAATTTTTAACCTTATTATTAACTTTATTAACTTTATTAACTTTGCGTCGCCCTACTTATCACTTAAAGCTTTATAGAAAGGAATTTCCTGTTAAAACTCTTACATTAGAAAGAAAATAAATTTGAAATATATATATATATATATATATATATAATATATATATATATATATATATATATATATATATATATATATATATATATACAGGGCGTCCCAACAAAATGTATACACACTTTAAATAATTATAAAGGCAGTGTTATTAAAATACATTTCATTTTCAAAATGTAATAGAATCTACAGACATTATTTAATTGTTTTGTCAACGCCTGTTTTCAAACTGACGTCCGTTCTGGTCCAGGCACTGCTGATAACGCGAAGCAATGGAATCGCAAACATCACGAAACATTTCGTTTGGTATTTGTGTGCATTCTCGTTCAATGGCTGCTCTCAATTCAGCGACTGTTGCAGGTTTTATAGCGTAGACTTTGTCTTTTAAGTATCCCCATAAAAAAAAGTCTAGTGGTGTGAGGTCTGGTGAACGCGGAGGGTATTCTACGAAACCCCTTCGTCCAATCCACATCCACATCGTGCCAAGTACCACTCGCAATACTTCACTCTTCGGTCCGGATCATCTTCATTAATAGCATGGACTAATCTTGGAATGTAACTTTTCCATTGACAGCGCTTCAAAATGCGTTGGACAGACGATTCTGAAATTCCTACCTCACGACTCGCTTGCCGCACAGATTTTCTTGGACTTTGGTGATACGTTTCCAGTACTCTTTCTTGCTTTGTGGTGCTTGTCGATGTCCGTGGTCTTCCGGAACGCTTCTTGTGGACATTCTGAACAGTTCCATCGGCTTCAAACTTATCTCTAATTCGAGTGATGGTAAGTCGCGTTGGTGGATCTGTTTGAAACTCCCTCCTAAACTGTCTTTGCACTTCAACTGCGTTTTCACACTTCCAGTAGCATTTTAGAATGAATTTCCTTTGTTCAAAGCTTAGTCTGACTGCCATTATTAATTCTAATGGGTTTAACTTGGAAAGAAAGAAACATCAATTGAGCTATCAGCTGTTAAAGTGTGTATACATTTTTTTGGGACGCCCTGTATATATATATATATATATATATATATATATATATATATATATATATAATATATATATATATATATATATATATATATATATATATATATATATATATATATATATATATATATATATATTAGAAGGGAAATAATTAGAAGGGAATAATCTACTCGGCGGTTTATTCTGTTTGCACCCGAAAGTGTATAAAGTATGTGTCTGTGCATAAAGTGAAATTCATTAAAATTAAGAAAGTGCAATACAGTTTACATAATTTATCAACAATTTTAACGTATATATTCAAAACGAAATACGGTTGGCATTCGAGAAAGTTTGAAACAAAGCAGGAAAAAGGTCATAAAACACAAAGGTCAGAAAACCCTCGAAATGCCCTCGACCATCGAAAGGAAAGAAACAGGAATAAAAATAAAAATAAAAATAAATAAAGAATTTGTATGGGTATTTCTTCTTACGCTAATTAAGGAATATCATGGATATGGGTCCAAATTCTCACTTAATCTGTAATTTGTGCAATTTAGTAACAACGGAAAGCCTAGCGATTAGGTGTGATTTCAGCCAACGATTAAACGACTTTAACTGCATGAATTGGAATGATCGGGAAATAACTCTTGTCTCGAACGCGAAACAAGTCGTGGGGATCAAATTTCTATGTGGCGCATGTACACAGACCGTAAATTCTTTCGCGGTCTTTAAAGAAATGGAGATAGCAGACTCGAAAGTTACAAAAAAGAATGAAATAATGGGGACGCATGGCCCGGAATGGTCCCAACGAAAAACAGGGTGGATGAGAGAGAAGATATCGGGATGGGCAATGCATATATGCACATCCCACATTATGCAAAATGCATTACACAAGTGGATACTGCAAGTTTGATAAGAAATGCATGTTCCACCATCTTACGGTCTGCAACACTTATGAAAGATATGGAAGTTGCAAATACGAAGAAAAATGCCGATACCACCACCCTCAAAGGAACGCAACGAGGGAACAGAAAAACGAACATCAAAGAAGAGTGGCAATTTTTTAGACGCAGCCAACACATTTCAGCTGCTAAATACTCTCCAGCAACTACAAAACCAGCTAACAAATATAAATATAGAAATCCGAGAGCCGGACAGAAGGTACGAACAAAGACACTTCATGCGTTATCGGGACAACAGGTACCGACAAAGATAAAAAGAGGTAAATTCTCGGAGGACCACAAGGCAACGAAACCGGCACCCCCATCGGAAAACAAAGCGGAACCACCTGTATGCGAAAAAGAAAGAGAAAAAATAAAAATAATCCTAGCCAACATACAGGGCCTTAAATCAAACCAGTCCACGAACAAAGTTGCATACCTGAAAGGACTCATGCAAGAAGCCGGAGCAGACTTTGCATGCCTCACGGAAACTCATCTAAAGGACTGCCAGGCGAACTGTGAAAATTGTGAGTCCTGTATTGACAAAAAAGAAATACAAATTGACAACTATAACATCCTCCGAGCCGACAGAACAGTGAGACGTAAAGGAGGATGTGCTATTTACACACGCGAAAGGCACATAGCAGGAATGGCTATAAGTACCTCAAACAACTACGTAGAATATGTAGCAGCAAAAACTGAAAAATTAAATATGGTACTAATTGTAATGTACAGACCCCCAAACACACCAACCTCAAAATTTTCAGATTCCATTACAGAGGTAAGAAACTTAGTAAAAGATCTACACTCTCCAACCCCAATATTTTTCTCTGTGGTGATTTTAATTTCCCATTCATGAAATATAAAAGGATAGGAAAAAATATATGTATACACCGGGACAAGGGGGGCACACGAGAAGACCAGGAGCAGGTAAAAATGCTACTAGTAGCTTTAGCTGATGAATTTATGTTGACGCAAGAAATAACAGAAAACACAAGAAAAACAACTGCCTAGATTTGGTATTCAAAAACAACTAATCTAATTGATAATGTAGAAATATCCCCAACTATGATATCAGACCACAATATCATTGAAATAACAACTAATATAAAGGCAACAGGAAAGGAAAGAACACGCACAACAGAAAGAAGCAAATTCGGAATTTTTAATTTTCACTCCAAAGCTATAAACTGGGAAGATGTGACATCCAGCATGGAAGTAATAGATTGGAAAACCATTTTCGAGGCCAAGACAACGGAAGAGATGCTAATGACGTTAGAGGAGAAGACGTTAGAAATTGTGGAAAAACATGTCCCAAACATACAACAAAGAGGAAAGAGAAGCAGGTTCGAAAGACAAAAGAGGGCATTGTTCCGAAAGAGAAAAAGAGTGACTGCAAAATTAAGTAATTGTAAAGATAACAACATCAGAAAAATATTAAATGATAAACTACAAAGTATCGATGTCGTCATACAGGAACAAATCGAGAAGCATACAGAAAAAGAAGAAGATGACGCTATAGAAGCGATAAAGGCTAACTCAAAGTACTTCTATAATTTCGCAAAAAGAAAGTCGAAAAACTAAGCGACTATCGGACCTTTAAAAAATGAGAACAGTGATTTATCTGATGATCTAACAGAAGTATCTGAAATATTAAAAGCTCAGTATGAATCATCTTTCAGTATCCCAAAAACTGACAAATTGATATGCGATAGAAACGCGTTCTTTGAAGAAGAACCACAAGGGGAAAGTATAACGGATTTCGACTTTACGACGATGATATTACACAAGCCATATAGGGAAACTAAAAACACACTCAGCGGCAGGACCGGATAAATGGAATGCCACACTGATCAAAAACTGCAAGAATGCAATCGCTGAGCCCCTATACTGGATATGGAGACTATCATTAGACACGGGAGAAATACCGGGTATCCTGAAGAGCGCGAACATAGTCCCAATATATAAAGGAGGAGATCGATCCGAGGCCAAAAACTATAGGCCAGTGTCGCTTACATCTCATCTCACTAAAATATTGGAAAGAATAGTTAGACAGAAAATCTATGACTTTTTGGAAACTCAGAAAAAATTCAATGATAACCATAACGGGTTTCGATCAGGCAGATCATGCCTATCACAACTAATGGAACACTACAACAACATTATTGATTCACTTGAAAGTAATGAGAACTATGATGTACTATACACAGACTTTGCTAAAGCGTTCGACAAGTGTGACCACGGAATCATAATACATAAACTGAAATATATGGGAATAACAGGAAAAGTAGGGAAATGGATATATAATTTCCTTAGTGAGCGGAGGCAAGTCGTTACAGTACAAGGAGTATCTTCATCAGAATCAGAGGTCCTCAGCGCGGCACCACAAGGAACAGTATTAGCTCCACTACTCTTCATAATCATGCTAACTGACATAGATGAGGACGTTACCAGAGACAGCACAGTAACATCCTTTGCGGATGACACAAAGATCAGTAGAAAAATAAGAAGCCCAGAAGACATAGGATCTCTACAAATCGACATAAACAAAATCTACAAGTGGACTGAAGACAACAATATGGAGTTTAACACCGAGAAATTTCAGCTATTACGGTACGGAAAAAGAGAAGACCTAAAGTCCATGGAATATTATACCCCAAATGGACAGGAAATTCAGAGAAATTCCAGAGCAAAAGATTTAGGGGTTGTAATGACAGATGATGCGAAATTTGAAACATAAAATAAGTTAGCAGTAAACAGAGCAAAGAGAATAACGGGTCAGATATTGAGAACCTTTAAACGAAGGGATAGGAATGTAATGATTCCTCTACTGAAAACCCTGATAATACCCAAATTGGAATACTGCTCGGTCCTAACATCCCCATATAAAAAAGAAGACATTATACAGCTGGAGGGGATCCAAAGAAGCTTCACAGCCAAGATCAATGGGTGCAAAGAACTAAATTACTGGGAAAGGTTACGAGAACTAGACCTATATTCACTGGAAAGGAGAAGAGAGAGATTCACCATTATTTACACTTGGAAAATAATGGAGAAACTAGTCCCTAATCTTACTCTGAATCCCATAACTCCCCAAACAACGGTGGAAAGTAGAAGCGGTAGACTGTGTCGTATTCCCCCCAAATTGAAGGCGAGACATGGAACATCCTTAACCCTGAAAGAAAATAGTTTTGTAGTGAGAGGACCAAAACTGTTTAATCAGTTGCCCAAAGACCTAAGAAACACGAAGGGAGTTGCAGTGGAAATCTTCAAAAGAAGACTAGACGCCTGGCTCAGAACAATCCCCGATGAGCCGGGCGTACCTGGCTATGTGAGATGGAGAGCGCAAGAATCCAACTCACTACTTCACCGGGCCAACTCGAGAGGAGGGGCGACAAGCTTGACCTTCGAGAAATGAGAAATCATCGCTCGGAACCTTTGTAAGGTTGTAAGGTTGTATATATACACTTTATACAGTGTATATATGTATATATATGTTGGGGGAGGGACAAGCTTATTCTCTTATTCATTCTTCTATTTCATATTAAGTGTTATTGTAAATAAAATTAGCAAAATAAAAATAAATAAGAACTTGGATTTATTTCTGTTTCCATTTCCATTTTATTTCGGTTTCAGTTTCGTTTTAAGCTTCTTTTTTTTTATATTTTTTCTATTTCATATTTTTTTTTTCTGTTTGGGTTCTCATAATTTCAGTTCCATCGATTTATTGATTCCACTACTTATCGATTTCCCATCCCTGATATATATATATATATATATATATTATATATATATATATATATATACAGGGTGGGCCGTAAGTTTCCATACATAGGAAAATTTAAACGTTTGTTTTTATGTTTCAGATACCCTAAGAATATGCGTTTGTAAGATCTTGTTTACTGATGAAGCAAATTTTTACGTCAATGGAGAGGTTAATCGGCAAAACATACGTTATTGGAGTAATGCTAACCCTAACTGGCTGAGTCCGACGAAGATGCAAGGTGCCGGTAAAGTGATGGTGTGGGCCGGGATATGGGGTGACAGAATTATTGGACCAATTTTTGTCAGTGGAAATCTTAATGCCGAAAGGTATCTTAACATGTTGCAAGAAGAGATTTTCCCATCCCTGCTAAACGAGGAAGGTAACTTCCCAGTTTACTTCCAGCAAGATGGAGCTCCACCTCATTATGGTCTTCACGTGCGTCGGTATTTGGATCAGCAGCAGTTTCCGGATGCTTGGATTGGTCGGCGTGGTCCTGTGGAGTGGCCTCCCAGATCCCCAGATCTCACCCCCCTTGATTTCTATCTTTGGGGGCACTTGAAGGCCATGGTGTATCAGGAAAAGATACGAGACATAAATCATCTAAAGGAACGTATCACCAACGCCATTACAAGCATAACGTCAACTGTGCTAATGCGTGTTCATCAACAGTGGGAACACGTATTGAAATGTGTTTTCAAAACAATGGCAACCATGTAGAGCATATTATATAAATAAAAATGGTTGTCCATAAAAAAATGTTTATTTTTCCTATGTATGGAAACTTACGGCCCACCCTGTATATATATATATATATATATATATATATATATATATATATATGGGATTTGAACTCGGAATGGTCCCCTGAGGTTTTTTCATGATACACACAGACAGTGCATGGAACAAGGAACTCTTCTGGGAAAATTAAATCCACTATAGTCCGAATAAGTAATGGTAAATGACAAACACTATAGTTTTTTCTTTTTCATGATGTTAGCCCGACGTGGGCAACGGGTCACTCGCAAAGAGGCCCCAAAAATATCGTTTCCCTCACCAACTATCTGCAAAGCAGATAGGATCCAGCTTTGGGACCCCTAGATCCTGTCCCAAAGCACTCAATATATTTTGCCCCACCCTTTTTTCTTAGCTAAATAATAGGCCATGGGGCTGAAATGTCTTTTGGGCCGTAAGTTTTAACTTTCTGCGCTTCACATAACCAGATTTTTCCAGTTTCAACCTCCCCTCCTTGCATAAAACCGCTTTTAAACGCCCTTGTATAAAACCGATGGTTAACGCAGTTTCGAAAATGGCGTCTGACAGTGATGTGCGTCGTAAACTGAGAGCTGTTATCGAGTTCTTAATCGCAGAGAAGGAAACAGTTGGAAATATTCACAGACGTCTACAAAACGTTTATGGAGATGCTGTTGTTGATCGAAGCAGAATTGGACGCTGGTCTAAACGTGTGAGATCATCGAAGAGAGGGAGAGGCCAGCCTCGATACTGAGCCATGCAGCGGTCGCCCGGCATTGGCTGTCACATCTCACACTGTGCAACGTGCTAACAGCATCATTCGATCAAATCGGCGCGTCACATGCAAGGAGCTATCACTGGAGCTAGGAATTAGTGAAGGAAGTGTAAATACGATAATTCAGCAACTGGGATACTCAAAAGTGTGTTCGCGGTTTGTTCATCGCGAACTGACTGAAGATCACAAAGCCCAAAGAAAAGAAATTGCTTCTGAGTCGTTGGTTCGATACAAGACAGAAGGGGATTACTTCCTTTCACGAATTGTGACTGGAGATGAGACTTGGGTACACCACTTTGAACCTGAAACAAAACGCCAATCCATGGAGTAGCATCACACAGACTCCCCACGCAAGAAAAAGTTCAAAATGGCTCCATCTGCAGGAAATGTTATGGCCACCATCTTCTGGGACATGAAAGGGGTGATTCTGGTGGACATTATGAAGAAAGGACAACTCAGAGGTATATATTGCTACCCTACAGCGACTCCAGAGACCACACAACAGTTTGCAAACAAGAGAGGCCATCCCTAAAATGCGCTTCACTGTGTTACCCCACTGTTTTACCCCCAGATCCATACAGCCCGGATCTGGCAGCTTCAGACTTCCATTTGTTTGGGCCGATGAAGGACGCTCTTCGTGGAAGAAAGTTTCAGAGTGACGATGAGGTTGTTGAGGAGGTTAAGAGGTGGCTCCAGCGGAACCCAGCGGACTTTTACCAGCAAGGAATAAAGGCCCTTGTTTCGAGGTGGAGGAAAGCCGTAGAAAAGAATGGAGACTATGTAGAAAAATAAAAATTTGTAAAAAAGGTATGTAACTACTTGTGTACAACATTTCTGGAACTTAAAGGAAACTTGGAAAGAAAAAAAAAGGTGGGGCAAAATATATTGAGTGGCCCTCATATATATATTACAGTCAAAGTGTGTAACCAGCCATTTCACGTAATGGCTGAAACTTTTAATCATTTGGCGAAATGGCTGTTTCACTTGGTCATTTCGCGAAATGACTAAAATCTTCAGCTATTACGCAAATGGCTGAAATTCCACCTTGGTCATTTCGTGAAATGGCTAAAATGACTTTTATCATGAATTCATAGAAATAACAAACATCACAATAAAATTGGAAAACTTTATTTAACTAACTAAATCTGCTAAAACATACATACATCCACAGGTCTGTTGAAATAAGTGAGAAACACGCTTCAAATACACATTTGAATACAGTTGAATTTGAATTTCCAATAAAGAGGTTTTCAAATACTAACCGGGCCTTCAATGTTATTCCGATGTCCGCCATTGAAGGCCCGGTTAGGTCAACTGTATGCCCTTGACAATTGGTTAGGTTAAGTTGTGTTTTTTCGTTAGTTTTAACGAAAATAACACGACTTAACCTAACCAATTGTCAAGGGCAAACAGTTGACCTAACCTGGCAAATGATCTTGTACGAAATGACCAAGGTGGAATTTCAGCCCTTTCGCGTAATGGCTGAAGATTTTAGTAATTTCGCGAAATGACCAAGTGAAACAGCCATTTCGCGAAATAACTAAATCCTTTTTTCCTTTAAACCACTGTATATAAATTTAACCCAAGGTTATATATTTAACTTGTTATATAGTCTTATCTCTCTGTCAATCCGTGTAGGGGAATAATTGAAAAGCCTTTTACAAAAATAATATATTCGTCAACAGTTTTAGCATTAAATCAATTACAATGAAGAATAACATTTTTGACAGTAAGGACAATTTGTTAAGAATGACACTTGATAATAAGGCAATTAAGTAAAATTCACAAGCAATTTAAATATGACTGTTAGACAATTTTAATCTACAATTGGTAGTTATTTAACTGAATACAGCCGTAACTGTAATACGCAAGACCATTAAAATGAATGGACGAATAACAATTTAAGTTACAATCATAGGCCTGTTTGGCCTTCTACTGCATACAATGGGAATCATTCTTTTTAGATTACCCCAATTCCATATACAATAACTGTATACTCAATCAAAAGGACTCGGTACCCGTTTTCTTTACGGGAAAACATGGTAGACTATTACTTGAGTCTTATTAGTTACGCAAATGTAACCCGGAGCTCTACGTTTTCTTCCGTTAAATTTTAAGGAAAGACTGTTTCAGCTTTGCGAGTAAGTTACTCAAAATTAGAAGAACAATTTCACTTCTATGTGCCACACACGATTTGAATTCTCCCGTACGGCACAATATATGTATATTTATATACCTGAGCAAATTTCCACTAAGAACTCGGTTTTTTTTTTTGTTCTTAAAAGGAGAACTAAATTTAATTTTCTTATTTAAATTTTAGCACAGATTTTGTGGGGGAACATTCGTTCAACAAGCCTTCAGATGCACTGATTCTCTCTTGTAATTTTAAGTTCCTTATACTTATGCCAGGTATTTCTTAAAGAAATTTTTTAATTAAAATTTAAAATCTCTTCTCGAGGATATTCCTCAGGCGAAACCAAAAGGTAAACAAAAACACCTTTGAGCAATCATTCATTCTTGAGGTATCAACAACCGTTCGTTTTATGATAACGCGAATGTGATTTACACCCTTTTACGCTAACCTCTGGTCCACTTCAGTCCTAAGATCAAGAGTAATTTAATGTTCACGTAACATGAAATCGATCTTAAAATTATTTTATTTTTATTTTTTACCCATACAAATTCATGATTTTTTGCATAATCAATTTTGTTTGTTGGTTAATTTATAACCAGTAATTAATTAACCTTATTACATTATTCCCATACATAACAATATATACTGTATATATATATATACATACAGGGCCTATCAGAGGGGGGCTAGGAGGGCCATTTGGCATGGGCCTCAAGCTTAAGGGGGGTCTCAAATTTAGAAACTTTCAGGTTTGAATATAATGTTTGGCAGTCAAAGTAATATTTTGTAACAAGCATTTGGCCCCCCCTCCTTTTAATATCAAATCTTTAAAAAAATATGAATTTAGGATTTTATATTATTGGAGTTCCTTTCAGATTTTAAGTGGTATGAATCTATAGTCTATAGAATAAGCCTTGATTTATTGTAAATAGGCATTCGAAAAGTCGTTCGATATTTATTCATACTCGAAAGAAGAATTGGGTTTAGCTATGGGCCTCAAAAGCTGGAAGTGGCCCGGGCTTCTCTGGACCTCTGAGAGGGTCTGTATATATATATATATATATATATATATATATATATATATATACACAGTGTATATATATATTTGTTTCGTTCTTTCGCTCTCATCTTGCACGGATAATTCTCCTATACAAAGCGTCGTTCTTTACGTTAATTATACTGCGTGTTTGCAGTTATAATGTATATATATATATACACAGTGTGTGTGTGTGTGTGTGTGTATATATATATATATATATATATATATATATATATATATATTATATATATATATATTAGGGTGTGACCGTTGCCCTCCAAAAATAAAAAAATGGTCCTACAATGCTGTTGAAAGTTTTAGTGTTGTGTATTTATCTAGGAAACACCCCTGTAAATTTTCTTGGAGATCGGTGCATGTTTGAGCTAGCACCGTCGTACCAGCAAGTATTGCTATTTCAGCTTATGAACTTCATAAATAAGTGTGAAAATAGCACATTTTATCAGATTTTCATTTCCGGGTCTGGAACGCTGACCCACAAATTTTCCACGTATTATTTTATTGCATTTAATTTTAATGATGCTCTTTTCTTTCCCTTGACAGTGATTTGATGTTGTGAATAGAGAATTTAATCATGGATACACGGCAAGATGATGAGTATGTCAGAATGTTATTGGGCACCGTACCCCGAGAAGAAAAGGAAATAAAGGGCTGCAAACTGCCAACTAATAGGCAGGTCTTACTATGTCTGTTAGCAAACCTTCGGGATATGCATTGGGACCAGGCTTTATCTGCCACCATTGACAATGTGCTTTTGCATTACCAGAAGGCGAATGTCCTGACCATTACAGGCAGGAACAATATTGGCCGAGTGATTAAAACTTACTATGACAAAGACTACATGATGCTTATGAAAAAGAATGAGGATAGAAGACGGGCTGATGATCCTGGAATTATGAAGTTTAAATCAGAATTGAGCCTGACGATGAAATTTTATAAGAACACACTGTTGAAAGACATGGCGGCTGCGAAAAAGGGGAAAACTCAGGCCGAACAAGATGCCATCGATACTGACATACTCTATGAAAAACATGCTAAGTGACAGAGTAGCTACCTACTCTGGGGTAAACAAAGTACTCACAGAAAAGGTTCAGAAGCGACAGAAAATGCAGATGCGAGAAGAGAAGCGACAAGAGAGAGAGCAATGTGATCATGCTGAGAATGTACAGGCTGATATTGATTCACCTATTAGCTCTGATGAGGACGATGACATTGATGAGGCCAGCACTGCTGAACCAAAGAGAAAACATCGGAGAACAGTGAAAGAGGGAGTTTCAATTTTTGTGCCCCATGATATTCTGAAGTCGGCAGAACTTGTTTCATGCAGTGTTCGAAACAACATCTCGCCGACCCAGCTGAGTGCAATTGTGTACTCCCTTGTATCTGCATGTGGTGGAGATACATCAAAGCTGAGTCTAAATGCAAGGACGGCCCACCGATACCGAGCTTCCATCGTGTCAGAAATAAGTTTAAAAATCATGGATGAATGGCAACCATCAGACAAAGTACTGGTGCACTGGGATGGTAAACTTATGGACACGCTGGATTCCAAAGGCACTGATGACCGCCTGCCCATTCTTGTGTCTGGTGTCAATGGCACAAAGCTTCTTGGAGTCCCACCTCTTCCGCATTTGACTCAAAAAGCTGGCCTGGTTCAAGGAGACTTGATATCAACAGCAACCAAACAACTTCTGGTCGATTGGGAGTGTGAACAGAATGTCGTTGGTATGGTTTTCGACACAACTTCATCCAATACAGGTAAACCTATTTCAAACATCAGCGTGAATTTATCACGACATTAATACCAAAATACAGTGAATGATTTAACAGAAATCTGCAAAAAGCACGTGCCTGAAATGGTGGCCTTAAACTACAATTACATTTTTTTTTCAGGACAAAAAACAGCTGCTTGCGTCTCCCTCCAAAAGGAATTAGAGCGTGCCGTATTCTGGTGCGCCTGTCGCAGGCATGTGGGCGAAGTCATCCTAGGTGTTTGCTGGGATTGCTTGAAAGTGGAGGGCTCTTCAAGTCCAAACGTAATGGTTTTCCAGAGGTGAGTCATAAGCTTTACAAAATAACAAGGAATATTATTATCTAATGAACAAATTTAGTGGAATTTCTTTTATTAGACTTATAAGATATACTAACACCAAGCAAATGATCGATCATATCAATCTTAATACCCCTAAAACAATATTATAGATTAGTACGAAATACAATAATCCCAATAATTGCATTTCTAGGTTCAAGAACCATTTCTCTCAACTGGCGTGCAATGAAAAAAAGAAATACTACTACCCCGCAATGCCTGGAGTGTTTGAGGAGCGCCAGCAGGAGATGGCTGACTTCTTCTGTGAATCTCTAGCCCAACCATTTACACGTGGCGACTACAAGGAGCTGGTAGAGCTTTGTCTGCTGCTTGTAACTAAAGGATCCGAGCCAGTGAACTTCACAATGGTCAGGCCAGATCAAAGAGCAGTTTCCCAAAGCCGAGGTTGTGACTAAAAGTCAAATCAGCAAGTTAGAACGGTTTGCTGTGTTCACAGTCGCTGTTTATGTCCCATGGTGGATTGTTTGCCCCGTTCCAGCAAGTGCGCCACTGAATGACTTGAATTTGGTCGAAACCTTGGCTGAATTTGCCCCATATGACGCCACAATAGTTGACAAAGCACGTGTGGCACTAGGTAGACACACTTGGTACCTAACTGAGGAGTTGGCCCCACTGGCTTTGTTCTCGTCCCAAGTACAAGAAAGGACAAAAGAGGAGATGAGGAAGGCCCTTCTTTGCCATGAAGGCACTGAAGTTACTAAGAGAGTGGGGCTCAATCATGGGGGCTATGGAAAGCCATATCTTCCCCTTGTCCCAGAAAGTGGCACTGCCCTGGTGGACCTAATTGGGCCTGACTCAAGCCGGTTCTTCACCATTTTAGGCATGCCCTATCAGTTTCTCCACAGTCCAGCCAGTGAATGGGCGGATCATGACGACTACCTGAACATGAAACGGGTTGTGGACAAGCTTCAGGTCGTCAATGAGGCTGCAGAGCGTGGTGTAAAACTTTGCCATGACTTTCTTAATGTTGCCAGGGATGAGGAGCGCTTTCAAGAAGTCCTTCAAGTAGTTGAAAATGACAGACTCCGCGTTCCTAATCAGCGCAAACGATCATCTGTTTCCGAACAGAAATCATGGTTTCTTGCTCTAGAGAAATAATACCTTGTGAATATATGATAAAACCCCTTAATGTACCATGAGAGAATAAGAATGATTAACTTTTTTGTGTTAGTGATAACAGCTTTTAATTAAGACAGGCAAATGATTTGTGTTAATATCCCTTATGATGGTTGTGTAATCTCATATATAGGCGCGTATGCCGTATAAGCAAAATCGCTATTTTTCAAATTGCTGGTGCTCACTCGAATATGCATGAATCTTCAAACAATTGCACGTGGGTATTTTTTATGTCAATATGCAACACCAAACTTTTGAACAGCATTGTAGGACAAAGTTAGGCAACTGTCACACCCTAATATATATATATATATATATATATATATATAAAAATAATGATAGTATGAATAGTAACCTACTTAATCTAGTCTACACCATGTGTTTTTTTAAAGGATTTTTTTTATTTATTTATTATGCGCAAGAAGTCATCATATCATTTCAACGTTGCATCATTTATCAGTAGCTGTGTCGATGTGACCAAGAAAGAGGATAGTGAAGAAGAGAAACTTGAACAAACGAAGAAATGGGAAAGAAGTAGCGAAAGAGTGGACCAGAAACGAGAGCGTGAGTAGAAGAAGACGGGCGCAAGGGGTCAACAGGCACTCGCAAGCGTTAAGTTCTCCGTAGCATACCACTGCCAAGGCTACCAATTTCTTCGAAGTCTGCCCATTTACTTGTCATCCAATAATTTATAGTGCGTTCTTCGAATAAGAATTGCCTTGATAAAGGACCGCTAGTGGTCCAGAGGGCACCTCCAACTGGCCAGACCTACCATTTAAGAATTTCCCATGTATAGTGAGGAATAATAATGCATAATATGCATAGTGTTCTTTAAAGAGGGCTAAATGAACGATATATATATATATATATATATATATATATATATATATATATATATACACACACACACATTTTAACTGCAAACACTATATATATATATATATATATATATATATATATATATATTATACATTTTAACTGCAAACAAGCAGTATAATTAACGTAAAGAACGACGCTTGTATAGGAGAATATTCCGCGCAAGATGAGAGAGAAAGAACGAAACAAATTAAAAAATGAGGTAACCACCCGGGAATCGAACCCGGGATCTTCCGATTGCCGGTCAGATGTGATAACCATTACACAACGGGCCTCACCCAATCAAATGTCGTAATTCTTCTACATACGCGCAGAAACCAATGCCCCAAAGGGGCACCTCCCGCATGCCGTACATTATATACATTTTAACTGTAAACACGCAGTATAATTAACGTAAAGAACGACGCTTGTATAGGAGAATATTCCGCGCAAGATGAGAGAGAAAGAACGAAACAAATTAAAAAATGAGGTAACCACCCGGGAATCGAACCCGGGATCTTCCGATTGCCGGTCAGTGTAATGGTTATCACATCTGACCGTCAATCGGAAGATCCGGGTTCGATTCCCGGGTGGTTACCTCATTTTTTCATTTGTTTCGTTCTTTCTCTCTCATCTTGCGCGGAATATTCTCCTATACAAGCGTCGTTCTTTACGTTAATTATACTGCGTGTTTGCAGTTAAAATGTATATAATGTACGGCATGCGGAGGGTGCCCCTTTGGGGCATTGGTTTCTGCGCGTATGTAGAAGAATTACGACATTTGATTGGGTGAGGCCCGTTGTGTAATGGTTATCACATCTGACCGGCAATCGGAAGATCCCGGGTTCGATTCCCGGTGGTTACCTCATTTTTTAATTTGTTTCGTTCTTTCTCTCTCATATACAAGCGTCGTTCTTTACGTTGATATATATATATATATATATATATATATATATATATATATATATATATATATTATAGGGTGCTTCATAACATGTGGGACGCACTTTCAGGATGGAACCAGAACCTGAAAACAGTGAAAAAAGTTTATGTAAACATATACCCGAGTTACAGCCCGTTTTGTGTTCGTTCCAGCAATTCTTTTCACGAACTGTTTACAAACACTGCTTGCCGACAATGTTTGTGAGTGTGTACGAGACTTATTTCATGTATGGCCTTCCCGATTGTAATGTTTCGTACATTCTATGACATGTTTCAATATCGTTGAGTGTAGAGCCATCAGTCAATCAGAGGTGCATCGCGGTGTTTCACTGTTCGTATTCGTAACTTCTTACCGTGAATGAGTGCAGTCCAGTGAAAAAAAAAACTTAAAAGTTTTTGTGCTATTCAGTGATAGTGTGCATTTGAAGTGAAAATGGAGGGTTATTCAAACAGAGAAATGGCAGACATGCATCTCATGTATGGACTTGCCGAGTGTAATGCGGCCGCAACAAGACGTCTGTATGCGGAAAGGTTTCCGAATCGCCGTCTGCCAGGTAAGAAGACCTTTCAGATAATAGATGAGCGTCTTAGTGATATAGGATCATTCAACAAGCGAGTTTCAGATGGTGGTAGACCAATCAGTGCCAGAACTGTTGAGTTGGAGGAGCGGGTCACTGGGCCGAAGAGAATCCGCATGCCATCATCCAGTCAAGGCACCAACAAGAATTTAGTATCAATGTATGGGCAGGACATATTGCCGACAACTTAATCGGTCCTTTTGTTTTGCCTGGAAGATTAACAGGAGAATCCTATTCCAATTTTTTAAGGAATGATTTAAGCGATTTACTAGATAAAGTTCCTCTTGGTGTCCGACGTTGTATGTGGTTTATGCATGACGGCGCTCCCCCTTATTTTAGTCGAGTAGAGAGACTATTTGGATGACCATTTCCCTGATAAATGGATAGGCCGTGGAGGAACCATTGCGTGGCCTGCTCGCTCCCTGGACCTGAATCCACTCGATTTTTACCTGTGGGGTCATCTGAAATCCATCGTTTACGTGACACCCATTGACAACGTTGAAATACTTCGCCAACGTGTAGAACAAGGATGCCAGAAAATCCGAGCAATACCTGGAATGTTTGAATGCGTCAGGCAGTCTATGATGAGGCGTGTTCAGGCGTGTATTCAAGCGCAAGGCGGTCATTTTGAGCACTTCCTTTAAAGGTAAGGCGGATATTTGCTGGAACACATACGGGCTGTAACTCGGAAACAAAGCGATTTCGGGCATATGTTTATATAAACTTTTTTCATTGTTTTCAGGTCCTGAATCCATCCTGAAAGTGCGTCCCACATGTTATGAAACACCTTGCATATATATATTAGGGTGCATTAAACGCCCCATGATTTTCAAAAAGTTGTTGGATTTTAATGTCTATTCCCTCAAATGTTACACTTGTTGGTAGAAGTATGTATGCAAAAAATAAATCAAATCGGAGGTGGTTCTGGGTGGCCACCGGCCACTTTTATATATTTAGTAGTGATGCACCGAATATTCGGCAAATATTCGGTATTACTTATAATACTAATATACAAATATTCGGTATTACTATACTTACATTGATTGAAAGTTGAAAATGTATAAAACACAACGCCAATGTCACTACTCCAACTTTGCTCGTTTCCGCAAATTTGGCCTCGCTTTGCGGTCACATTCAACCACTTGAAGAAGATTTTGGAAGTGGTCTTCTCCTCTTGCAGCTGAGACAAAATCAGTTGTGAGCTTTACTGCTCTCTCCGCAGGGTCATTCACAACATTTAACCCATCCCAATGGACTTGGCTGCCTTGAAGTGGTCATTGTTCTGCCAATTGTCAACATCCTCTGTTAGGAAGGTCATATCCAGGTGAAGAAGGTTCACTGTAAACCACGAGTCCTCGTTCACAAGATCAGCCAGGGTTGTCGCTTCTGTAATTTTTGGAAATGACGGTTTGCCATATCCAGAACCGTAGCGGTGTTTTGGAGTGCTTGGCATTTCATCTGGTTGTATGGCCAGTAACACATCTGCAAGGGCACGACGCTCCTTTTGAGGTACTGCATTGCTGAACAGTGCCAAAACAACCAGTTCTGGGGTTAAATACCACAAATGTCTATCAAAGGCTTTCACAGCGCTGACTGAAATGATTGAGTTGACAGCTTTATAGTTGAGCAGAGTCTTGTATAAGCACAAATCAAACCATGGGGCATTTGAAGCAGACTGACATATGAGCCACCAATCAAAAAAATATAACAACAAAAACAACAAACTCCTTCAGTTTTTCCTGTTGATGTTGTGTTGTTACAGTTCCTCGAGGTAGTACAGAAATTTGCTCTTCAAGTAGGCATATTTTGATGAATAAAGAATCTTTGACATCCACCTTGCTTTATGCATGGCCCCAGGTCTGTGGAGTGTTCCTTGTTTTGTGACATCATCATCGAGGACTACCTGGCAGAGTTGTGCCATTTCCTTGTAGTCTTCCCTACAGTATGAAGCGCTTGTGCGGATTGTGCTTAAAACCTTGTTTTTGCAGGATAAAAGCAGTTGTTGTGCATCGTCATTGTACATTGAAATGTCAATTTTGGTTAAACTTTCATCCTTTGCATGCGATATGCGTTCCCAATTCTTCTGGAATCTTTGGAACAAAGATGCTTCTGGAGACTTTGATGTCTCAATTTTGAGAGCGTCAAACACATGATCCAGGATTACCTCTCCAACATGATGGCGACATGCACACCACAGAAGAGCACGGTCCAGTTTTGATTGAATGGTAACACAGGCAGCTGTAACGTGTCCAGTGTTTGATGCTGTTGTGTCAAAACATAAGTTGACAACTGACTGTTTGCACTTCCATGAATGTAGAAACGTGTAAGTGTGCTCGGCAATGATGTCACCTGATGACATATCACTTCCACGAGGATATCTAGCCACTCCCAGTAGCTTTACATCAGTGGCATTCCCAACCAACACTGGCAATCTTTCTTCCTTGCCATTCTTGTTTGTGAGCGTATGCATCTGCTTGCCATCCCAGTGAAGTGTTGCAGCTGTTGGGCGATCCAATTTTCTCGAATATTTGGCGATAGCACTTGTTATTGATCGTCGAGCCGTATCAGCAGTTGAATACGACTTGGCCACACGACGTGGATCACCTCCTGCCTCTTGAATTACAGCTTCGGTGAGCACAGCCTGTTGAACAGGAGTTATGTTTAGTCGAGTAGCAACAGACACGACTGAAGGCCTTTTCAGAATTCATGAGGAATAAAGGCAGACGTACCTGCATATGTTGATCTGTGGTGACTACGCTTCCTTTGAAGCTCTGGAATCGCCTCTTCTCAGTTTCTTCCAAGCTATCTACAGAGGCACTATCATCAGAGCATACAGAACTTTTCATCTCTTGTACACTGGATGATTCATGACGTTCTCGTCTTGAAGCTTCCGCTAAGATGCGTTTTTCTTTTCTACGATCTTTATCAGCTTTCTTCTTGTCAACACTACCAAATGAGGCTACTCTGTCAGATTTCATTGACTCTAAAAATGCTCTATCTTCCTCATTCTTAATGTTTGTCATTGCATCTTTTGTCCATACACCAAAGGTCTTATCAAGACGTTCATTCATGGATTGCAACTTAGCCAAAGTGTTTGGAGATTCTCTGCGAGAAACAGGTATTTGACGCAATTTGTTATTGTCATTAAGAAGGTCAAGTATTAGTTTGCAGCATTGATGGTCTGAAAGCATAGGAATATTTGCTTTAGTGTAGAATGTTTTCAGCTGGATAAGGACTATGCTGGCAGATTTCCATTTGAGTGGCTGTGTTTGTTTGCCTTCACATATTCTTTC
This sequence comes from Bathynomus jamesi, assembly GCA_023014485.1. Taxonomy (NCBI): domain Eukaryota; kingdom Metazoa; phylum Arthropoda; class Malacostraca; order Isopoda; family Cirolanidae; genus Bathynomus; species Bathynomus jamesi. The sequence goes on along the minus strand of JAJOZX010003063.1, from coordinate 440,981 downwards.
TGGATGTGCCACATCACGCATCGAAGAACCTGCCGGCAAGTTGGGAGGCGGACTCCTGTCAATGTACCATCTCCTTCTGTAAGAGCATTGCCAAGACCAAAAATGGCACTTGCTAATCTGTCTTCTTAGCTTCCATTGTTACAGCTTCCATTGTTTCTGAAAGACAATAAAGGATATTATTAGACTATAAGTGAAGTTTCGTTTATGGTACATGTTTTATGTAAATCACCCCTTTAGGGTGCATCAAACGCCCTTAGGTTCTTGGATTTTAATGTCTATTCTCTCAAATGTTATGTAAATCACCCCTTAGCAACTCTATATTAAAAGAAACAATGTAAGTAGTCAACTGGTTGGTAAATAAAAAAATAGATATTTTTACATAGCGCGGCCCCCGAAAATTGCCGCGAAAATATAAAAGTGACCGGTGGCCACCCAGGACCACCTCCGATTTAATTAACTTTTGGCATACACACTTCTAGCAACAAGTGTAACATTTGAGAGAATAGACATTAAAATCCAAGAACCTAAGGGCGTTTGATGCACCCTAATATATATATATATATATATATATATATATATATATATATATATATATTTATATATATATATATATATTATATAAAAGGGTGATCCAGAGAAATGGGACCCAAAAGAAACCCTGTAACTCTTAAAGTATAAGTCCTTTTATAAAATCATAGGCATCATTCGAAAGAGGATAGTTACAAGTTTGTACAGGATTGTATAGGTTTTGACAATACAAGACAAGATAAGATACAAAACAAAATAAAAGTGTTAGTTAAACTAACCCTTCAAGATGACTGCATGGACTGTGGAACAGCTGCGTTTCATAACTGAGCAATATTATGAGCATGGAAGAAGTGTAGTTTCAGCTCAAAGATCTTTCAAGACAAATTTTCAGATGTCAAAATCACCTTCTAAGAAAGTAATCCGTCGGTGTGTCAGAAATTTTTCCCTAACTGGCAGCATTGGAAAAAGAAAACCAACTGGAAGAGTGCGCACAGCAAGGATAGACGAGATCATTAACAGAACTCATGAAATTGTACAGGATAATCCTAATATAAGCATCAGACGTGCTTCTCAGCTGTCAGAAGTTGGATATGGAACAACACACCGTATATTCAAGCAAAATTAATGTTTCTTTCCATATAAAATTCAAACAGTGCACAACTAAACGATGGAGATTTCGCACGAAGACGACAAGTCTGTCAATGGATCCAACAGAAGGTAAATGACATCACCAATTTCTAGCAACTTTGATTATGTCAGACGAAGCCCATTTTCACTTGAATGGAACTGTAAACAAACAAAATTGTCGTTTCTGGGCAACAGAAAAACCATTGAATATTACCGAAGTCCCGTTGCATAGTCAGCGTGTAACTGTTTGGTGTGGTCTTACTGCATCTCAGATCATAGGGCCGTACTTTTTCGAGGATTCCACCGGAAACACGGTCACTGTAAATGGTGATCGCTACGAAAAAATGTTGACCGATTTCCTTATTCCTAAATTAAGAGATCTTTGTCTAGAAAAACCACTGGTTCCAACAAGACGGAGCTACCTGCCATACCACGAGGAACTGCATGGCAGTTTTGCGTCAAACGTTTCCAGGCGAGTTAATCTCAAGATTTGGAGACGTTGAATGGCCCCTCAAGGTCTCCGGATTTTTCTCCCTTAGATTATTATCTCTGGGGATATTTAAAGAGTAGGGTCTACAGAAATAACCCAATGACCTTGCAAGAATTGAAGGCCGCCATCACAAATGAGATACAGGCCATACCACCGCACACTCTTGCAAAAGTGATGCAGAACTTACAAGCGAGAACACTGGAATGCTTGGCAACTAATGGAACACATTTGAAAGGAGTCATTTTTAAAAAATAAATATTTCATAATAAACTTGTAACTCTACTCTTTCGAATGATATATAGTTTTTATGAAAGGAATTAAATATTAAGAATATTTGGCTTTTTTTTATGGGTCCCATTTATCTGGATCACCCTTTATATATATATATATAACCTTGGTTTTGCTTCCGCCCGAATTGTTCATTCTGACAAAGGTCAAGCTTGTCACTCCACCTTAAACCTACAGTTTAACGTGGAATCCGAACCACACCTACCAGCAGCCAATTTTTTTTATTGTGTGGAAGGATGAACAGTTGGGTTTTGGTGCGCTCCGCCTGCCGTCACTGGGTCTCTCGATCCTGGAGCCGATAGTTTCGTAGTCAGCGACGCGAAGACTACACCACCGAGGCGCATATATATATAACTTTGGTTTTGCTTCCGCCCGAATTGTTCATTCTGAAAAAGGTCAAGCTTGTCACTCCACCTTAGACCTACAGTTTAACGTGGAATCCGAACCACGCCCTACCAGCAGCCAATTTTTTTTATTGTGGGAAGGATGAACAGTTGGGTTTTGGTGCGCTCCGCTGCCGTCACCGGGTCTCTCGATCCTGGAGACGATAGATTCGTAGTCAGCGACGCGAACGACTACACCACCGAGGCGCATATACTATATATATATTATATATATATATATATATTATATATATATATATATATTATATATATATATTATATATAATTGTATTTTTTATTTAGTTTGGTAACTGGTTACTCTTTCCCTTCAGTCTATAGCCATTAGTTTAGGAATATTGCACATTCTGACTTTCCTATTTTCCACTGTTGTTTGAATGGTTATCGAGTTCAATTTGAGATTAGGACCTAGCTTGCGTGTCTGTTATTTTCTATGTGTAAGTTATGGTGTACTCTCTTCTTTTCAACAAGTATAAATTAATTTACGTACCTACCCAGTATTAATTCTTTGCAGCCATTGATATATATATATATATATATATGTACAGGGTGTAACAAAAGTCCGCTACCATAGGGAATTAATGTTTTTTCGTTTTGCTTCAGGTTTATAACTCATGAACAGTATGGCTGATTACACCTCACGAGAAGTGAGGTAGAAGTGAATGAGAAGCATGTGATTAATTTGACAGACTTTGTCCTGACAGACCGAAACCAAGTCATGTAATAGTTGGAAAGGTATTGAAGCGATTAAATGATATTGGCAGTGTTTTGGTCAGACCTTGTGGTGGACGTCCTCGTTCTTCTACCTCGCGAAGATAGTTCCGTAGCTGTTTTTACTAAATATCAAAGAGCCCCAACGATCATCAGGAAAAATTACCCAGGAAGAAGGAACGACGCGTGTCCGTGTACAGAATCTTGAAAGAACATAGGTTTCATCCATACAAAGTTAGTATGGTTCAGGAACTTCATGGGGATGAACCGATTGCAGGATGGAATTCTGTGAGCGGGTATCACAACGGGTGGAAGAACAACTTACGTTGTTTCCGATGTTTTCACCTAAACGGCACCGTCACTCGCCATAATTTCCAATATTGGAGCGATGATAATCCACACTGGACTGAAGAACACGTGCTCAGATCGATTCAAGGATTATGGTGTGGGTGCGGTTCATGGTGACCTACTTTGAGGACCGTACCGTTTTGAAGGAAATATAAACGGTGACACATACCTGCAATGCTAGAAGAGGTCTTACAACCTTATCTGGATGAAATGCTTTTGAAAGCCCGAATGAACTTTTGGTTTCAGCAACATGGGGCTTCACCCATTACGCACGAACTGTTTAAGCATGGTTGGATGATAATTTGCATGGGAGGTGGATTGGACACCATACTCCATAGAATGGCCTCCCAAAAGTCCAGATTTAACCCACTGGATTCTCCTCTGGGAACATTAAAAGTCGTTGTTTACCAGAGAAGACCAGGAAATATTCAAGAGTTAAAAGAAAACATACAACAATATGTAAAAACATGAATAAGGATGTCCTAAATAACGTTCAATGTAGCTTATGTGATCGAATTAACACGTGTCAACGCCTGAATGGCTTCCAATATGAACATTTCCTGTGATAACGGACTTTTCTTACAACACACACACACACACATATATATATAATAATATAATATATATATATATATATATATATATGTGTGTTGTGTGTGTTGTAAGAAAAGTCCGTTATCACAGGAAATGTTCATATTGGAAGCCATTCAGGCGTTGACACGTGTTAATTCGATCACATAAGCTACATTGAACGTTATTTAGGACATCCTTATTCATGTTTTACATTATTGTTGTATGTTTCTTTAACTCTTGAATATTTCCTGGTCTTCTCTGGTAAACAACCGACTTTTATATATATATATATATAATATATATATTAGGCCGGGTCGAAATTTTATATTGAAAAGGTACATATTGTGAGGGGTTTGAATGGAACACAGGAACCCCTCATAAATTATTTTCGTTGTTTAAAGCCTCCTACCCCTGGCACAATTTTTCACTTTTTGACCTACTGTATATTGAAGGATATTCCATTTATACGAGACTTACCCTACATTCAGGTTTTTTGATGACATAAATCTTTATTAACGTATAATATTTTATTTAATAATGTACAGTATTAAGAAAATTAATTAAGTACAACAATATATTCAGAAGAAAAAATTAGAGGCATAATAAATGTGCTAAAATTCAATTAACTTTTTCATTGTTCCTTATCACATCAAAAGGGAAGAAATTTTCAATATCATTAGGAAATTTTATTTCATATGTTTCTTACTCATTCCATTGGGCCTTCCATTCAAACTTGGGCAGTTTTCGCCTTGATTCTAATGAGTTTAAGATAAACTTTTGACGGTTGTCATACCCTATTCTTTCCTGACATGCCTTTGTTACTAGGTTCACTGCCCTTTCCACACTTTGACTGTGGCATGGAAAAGAAGCTATCTCCAGTGACTTACATCGAGCCTGTAGTAGCTCATCGTCGCTAAAATTGTTTAGCAGCGGTGGAGGAGTAGTGATCTCTTTTTGCCAATCGATCATCTCGGTGTAGACAGTAGATTGGAAATTGAAGGTTCGAGGCAACTCAAAGTTTCTGGTACCTGAAAATCCTGTTCTTGAAAGGATGATTTTTTGAATAGCTTGCTCCCTAATTTCTAGTCTCTTGTCAGTTACCATTGATATGAGTATATTTTCTGGGTGGGCAGCAAAGTAGGCGTTATTCTTTAATACTGGTTCTATGATTGATCTATGTTGTTCATCTAAATTTCAAAGCAAGTATATTAAATGCCAAAAGTTATATGCACCATCAGTTGCATTAGGATGAGATTTTAGCCAAAACCACCCTGGAGCATAGAACTGCATAATAATCTTGACTATATCTTGAAGATTTTTATCGGGATTTGGCGTTGAGATATATAATCGAAGGACCCTGTTGGCTAGAGTTAGCCAACGAGCATGGTGAAGGGTACCTGGGGATCGAGTGACAGATCTTGAGAAGTGTCTCCAGTTTGCACTGCCAGACACGCGTCATAGATATCTTTGATCACTGCTTAGCTCCTTCACAACATTTGCTGGAATTTCTTTAATGTTTCCCTTTACGCGAGAATATTTGACTACCTCCAATTTTGTTAAATCTGTTTTCAGTTTATTCCCAATTGAACCCACAAAAATATTTGGACCTGTTGTTCTGCTATGCAGCGAGCACTTCCATTATCTGGTGTGACATGGTCTACATAGATGCTTCCAGGTTCTTCCACAATAACATAGTGTTCTTTTTTATCTTTCCACTTTTAGTTAATGTGTTATCTTTCCTTCCATCAAATCCAAGGCACTCCATCTTCAGATTTTTGGATTTAGACCTAAAATATTTGTTTCACCCATGCGATTTCTTTCTCTTTCTAATTTCTTTCTGTCAAGCATGTTGGTGTGGTTAAGGATCCCCATATCTTTTAAAGCTGCATTGACTATTGCAGCTGCAGCTCTACAACTTACACGATAACGACCTGCTGTTAATGCTAGGTTTTTATAGGAGTGTCTGTTCTGAATATTCTCAGTCAATTCTAAATCGGCCTCATAATCTACATCCTGACTCTCTGAATCTACATCCATGTCTTCTTTGGTATTTTCTATAAATTCCGATGGTAAAACATTGGTGGCTTCAGTCATTTCTTCTTGTTCTTTTAGTTGACGGGTTTGTGGGCTCTTGCTAAACATCTCTTCTTTGTTGAACTAGCTATGCGATCAATTGGTCCTAACTGATTTTTTCTTTGTTTTTGACCCACAAAAGACTCCCATTCTGCCATTGGTATTTTATCCTTACACCTGCAAGATTTTCTATCAATTCCCTTATCATAGCATTCACAAGAAGATATATCAAACATTTCATCATACTGAGCTACTTTTAAGGCAAAACTCTCATTTCTTCGATGTAACGGCACCTTGTTCAATTTTGAGGCTTCTTCTATTAGTCGACTGACTTTAAGGTAGATACCTTTGGTGTTAATCGTAGGAAAAGAAAATTTCATCCAAATGTCTCCAATATCTTTTACAACAACCCTGTAACAATCATTAGCAGTTGCTGATCCTTTTGATTTAGCTTCTTCACGACGGCGCACAAAAAGGTAGTATCTCACATCTGCTTTTGAAGGAGTCATGGCTGCTGGGAATTCCGTAGGATATCCAAAGGCTGCATTTGAGGACTTGCTTCTAGTAGTCATAGTTTATATTCAGCGAGTAAAATCAAATTATATGTAATTTATAATTTATGATAATTCAAATTATAATTAAAGCAAATGCAAATTATTTCTATTTATCTGAAAAATGATTTCTATTTATCTGAAACAAAAATATCAAGCATCAAACAAACAACGTATCATGTAACATATAACAACATTAAACATATGCAAATATGAAGGCAAAAAAGGGAGGAGGGGCATACGATAGGGGTAGTAGGGTAGCACATGCTCGATTTTTTTAATATTTTGTTAAAGTGATAAAAAAACCTTCTCACACAGGTCACTTTTTAAGAAATAACATTTTTTTTCCCATTTAAATATACGCAAATATGAGGGTAAAAAAGCGGGTGGGATATGTGCTAAGGGTAGCAGGGGTAGCACATGCTTTGATATTTTAATATTTTCGACCCGGCCTAATATATATATATATATATATATATATAGATAGATATGCAATGTTCTTTCTTTTCTGTTCTAATATTTTCATTTTATATCAGGTGAAGGTGTGTGATAAATTATTATACTCGTGTGTGTATATATATATATATATATATATATATATATATATATATATATATATAAGCAAACAACCACAGGGAAAAGGAAACACGAAGTCCTAGCGCTTTCGTGATATATTCACATTATCAAGGAGAAACAAAAAACAGACGGAGATTACAAAGTAAATGAGTTAAATACACAAGCAAAAAATTCGCAATCGGCACCTCAAATTAAAGGCCATAAAACCCTCTAAAGATTTTTTCAATAGATAACATAATCTTTAGGCTGCTAAATTACTAAATATAAAAGAACTATATATATGAAATTAGACAAAAAACCAGTACAGAGAACAAAAATTATTATAACGGTTATTAGCACTAATATTTAATTAAAGCAGGCAATTAAGTGGCAAGAATTTAATGAAAACAAAGGGAATGGTGCCATCGTCTTACAGAATATTACAAAATTTCTACAAACAGTCTGAAAAAATTGTTTTCCCAAAAGCCAACCAGTTGAAAAGTCCAATAAACCACCCAGCACCCAAAGATTATACACGAAAGAAATATTACAATTAAAATAGACACATAAGAATGTTAACAGTTCTTAAAATAATATTTATTTATTTAACCAGGGCAAACCGTTAAGGGGCAAGAATGCGGTCAAGAAAACAATAGGCCCTTCGCCAACTTTCTAACAATGCACGAGTCTAATTTATGCAGCCCAGGGCTAATATTAAGGACCAAGTCCGCATTATTCTTGATCACACTTGATTCCAGTATATTTCTGCTAACAATAGATTTACTAAACCTTAATTTGGAAGCATTTTTCCAGTCAATGGGATGATTAGTATCTCTTACGTGAATGAAAATGGCGTTAGATTCCTGGCCACTTCTGATGTACGTACCCAATCCGTATATTTATTTATGGTATTGAACACCCATTCTCTGACTTTAATTCACTTCACGGGCACCCTTTAAGTTGGGCGTACCCGGTGATTTTATCTCTTATTTTCGTCCAGGATTATTCGGCCTACCCAAGACGGATGGCCCTTTAAATTGATAGGCTAGGTTCCTTCGGCTTTCCACAAGCCTACTTTGAACGTTAATTTTCCCCAGCTAACAAGAGGGGTCTATCACAAGGTATTTAAAACAACACCCGCCCTCTTATAAATTTTATTAAATGTCACTCGACACAGTACATGTATTTAATAGTTTATTCTGAATTACATCTATAAAATTTCAGACAATACAATAATCTTAACGCAAAGACAAAGTTCACAGTTTGATGAATTTAAATCGTTAAATTGATCAACAATGATAAATCTAAAGAAAAGATTAATAGTTATCTGAATTTCAATAATTTATAGATCGAGGGGTTTTATATTTTAGTGCAACAAAAATAAATAACAAGAAATGAAGTGGTCGCAATTCGACCCAGATATTCAAAGAATAAATTTACTTACTACTGGCAGGAGACAAACTTACTCCCACTTGTGCTGCGTACGGACCGTAGATTTACGGCCCGCTACAAAGCTTGCAACTCTACAGTATATCCACTAACGGGACTTTCTTCTGAACCCAAATTGACGGATTCAGGAACTAGAGGCTCAGACGTACCCCGTTAGCATTTACTTGGAGCCAAATTAAATTAAGAGAAAGTTCACAAAACTCTTGGTCCGTTGGTTAACATTAAATTAAGATACAATCAAGTTCTCGGTTACGGTCGCTAACAATTAAATGATTATGCTCAAATTTCCGCGTAAACGAATTTCATGAACTATAAGTTCTTAATTTTTAATTTAGTGACAATTGATTCTTTCAGTTTTAAGTTTTCTTACACCACAAGTCTACAGGGGGTTTGTTATCCACAGTTAACTTCAAGGAGGAACGACTACAACTGACTTAACAATTTTCGAATTTACTTTACAATTTTGAAGGACCCCGCCTTCCAATGTTCTGAAAGCCTATCAAACCCTTTGTTTTCCTAAGATCGTCCCCCAGAAGGCTATTACCCATACAAGAGGGAAAGAAGGCGTCTTTACTACGTTTCCCAGGATCCTGGGCCCCCTGATTGGAGCGGGACCTGATTTCCGAGTATAAACCCCTCCTTCTTCCCAAGAAATACATTTAAATACCGTTAACAGATTCGAAGCCCTAAGTTTATGACCCCCTCGTGGTTCAACTTTGTCGGCGTCTTCGAGTCTGCGTTATAAAAGTCACAACCTCATTTGAAAGCGAAACTAACCATTTGTACATCTGGAACCTTTAGTTGTAAATCTCCGCGGCCAAGCGGTTTTGGGTTTCCTCTTCCCCTGAGAACAACACGAAATAGAACGACCGTTCTATTTTCGAAAACATCTTTAACTTATGCCTTTATGAATATTCATAACCCAAAACGCTTGGCTTTTTGCGAACAAAATAAAAATCTTAAAACTAACATTTCTGCATGCCAATTGCATGGTTACGACATCCCTCCCCTCCTTTAATTTTGCACTCCGATGCAAACTTTCTTAACTAGGGTCGGGTATTATCACTTTACTCACAAAAACTTTCCATTTACTTGTCCCCTTATTGGGACACTATCACTGATAGATTTTATTTGTCCCCTTTATTGGGACACCAACACTGACACACTTAATTTTAGTCATCCTCGGGTTCCTCGTAGTGTACTCGAGGTCGGGGCCTAAGAGCATACTGACGCTCAAACGGTGGCCCTGGGAAAGCAGCCTGTCTGCTTTCTCCGGGGGACCCTATTCCCATAAGGTCCCCGCGAGGAGGTAGTTCGGAAGCACCTGGCGGCTCCTGCTCGCCACTCGGTCCTGCCAGGGGGCAGGAGGTGCACTCCGGTTCACCTCCACGGGTCGATGTTCCTCCGTTCCCTGGGCGAAGCTCTCGGGGAGGAAGTAGCTCGGAGGCGCCCGGCGGATCCCTTCCGCCACTCGGTCCTGCCTGCGGGCAAGAAGCGCCCTCCGGTTCACCTCCCCTAGTCGATGTTTCTCCCTGTCCTGGGCGAAGCTCTCCGTGAGGAAGTAGTTCGGAAGCGCCCGGCGGTCCTCGTTCCGCCGCTCGGTCCTGCCAGGGGGCGGGAGGCGCCTTCCGGTTCACTTCCCCTTGTTGATGTTTCTCCGGTGTCGAGGGCGAAGCTCCCGAGAGGAGGGGCGTGGCCCTTCCCCCATCTCATCCCCTGCGTCGTCCGCCCCGCCTTGTCGCTCAACGTCCCATTGGGCATCGATGCTGCGGCGGATGCGGTCTCGATGGATCACTATCTGATGTCCAGTGATCATGTGACGCAGGAGATAAGTGACTGGAGTCTTCTGTTCGATGATGATGTAGGGACCCTCGTACCGGGGCTCCAACTTGCCTCTGCCCGGTCGCGGGTAATCAATGTACACCAAGCCATGGGGCGCCTTCTCTTTGAACGGCTTCAATTCCTTGATTCCGTTAGCCTTCTCGTATCTCCGCATGAACTCTTCCACTCGGCGTATTTCGCTCAGACTCCTCTTTCGGTCTTCGGCGTATTCCTCTGGGTTGTACGGGCTCACGCATGCCTCCTGTGGCATGCGAAATAGCTTTGAAGGTACGTTGGGGGTTCGCCCGTACATCAAGAAGAATGGAGAATGTCCCGTGGCTCGGTGCACTCGGATGTTCAAGGACAATTCCACGGTGTCGAGGATTTTATCCCAGTCTCGTCCAGTTTCTTACAAAGTATGCGGAGTTTGATGCATAACTCTTTATTCGACGTTCGACCTTCCCGTTGCTTTGGGGCTGGTATGCGGCTGTCCGTTGGTGTCGTACTTCCCAAACCCTGAAGAGCTCCTGCAAGGTAGAGTTCCAGAACTCCTTGCCTTGGTCGGATACTACTGCTGAAGGGGCGCCCAGTTTGCACCGTATCAAACGATGGCACTTGTCCGCCACCTCCCGGGCCGTCTTGTCCTTTATTGCTGCCAGTATGGTGAATTTGCTGAAACTATCCACACACGTGAGGATATAATGGCTGCCTTCCACGGTCGGAGGAAGGGGACCAACTAAGTCCACGTGCAGAAGTTCCCAAGGACTGTGGCCTCGCACACAAGGCATTGTTTCCACAGTCACTTTCCGCGTCCGTTTGTTCCGCGCGCACGTGTCGCACGCTTGGACTACCTGCCGTACCTGTTGAACCATACCTGGCCAAAATAAAGGTCCCGTAGGATTTCTGTAGTCCCGGCAGCTCCCGGATGAATGCTCCTGACGTCAGTGTGGGCTTTCAAATGAGCTGCTCTCTCAACTTTTTAGGAACTACGATGACCTCTCTTCCGTTCGCATCGATGTAAACCAGCAGGTTCCTCACTAGTTTGACTCTCGACGGCTGGATGGGCTTGGTTACGGACCAGCTGAAAGCCTTTCCTTCTTCGATGGCTGCTCGAATTGCCGCTATTTCAACGTCCTTCTACTGTTTTTGCCGATTACCTTGCGATCAATGATCGCTTTGTTCGGATATTGCGTTCACAAACTCCTTCGTCACTCCAGGCGGGCGGGACAACCAATCGGCCACTCTGTTGAGTTTGCCTTTCACGTACTCGATGAGAACGTCGCAGTCTTGCAATGTCATAACCGAACGCTCTAGTCTTCCATTTGGGCTCTCGGTGTCCTTCCCTCAGAAGCCACTTCAACGGCTTATGGTCCGAACGGACGATGACTCTCTGCCCAAATATAACATTGCTTCAATTCCTTTCGTTGGTTGCCTCTGGGAGTTTTGATGGCCTCTTCTTTGGATTGTTGTGGCTTCACCCCGTTCCTGGTGACCACATGGCCTAATTACCCCACCTGGGACTGTAATAACTGACATTTTTCCAACTTTACCTTTAAGTTGGCGGTGCGTAGGCTATCCAAGGCTCGTCGTACCCTCTCGTCATGTCCTTCTAAAGACCTTCCAAGGACAATGAGGTCATCTAAGTAAATCTGTACTTCCTTGTCCAGTTGCTTCGGCAAAATAAAATTCATTACTCTTTGGAACACTGGTGGACTATTGGACAATCCAAACGGGACCACCCTGAACTCGAAATGACCGCTTCCCGTGGGGAAGGCAGTTTTCGAGATGCTATCGTCGTGAATGGCCAACTGCCAATATCCCGAGCGTAAATCCCTGCTCGAGAAGTAATGAGTCCCGTGCAACTTGGCCAAGGTTTCCTCAATGATGGGTACTTAATATTTGTCCTTGCTGCCATTGACGTCCCAAGGTCTATAGTCTACACAAAGCCTCAGGGCCCTACGCTTCTTTTCTTCAATCGCTTCCCCTTTGGACTCCTGTGGTCACTCTTCATTCCTAGTGATCACGTGGTCCTGGTACTCTACCGGTGACGGTAGTAGTTAATCTTTCTTTCCCTCGTCGGTCTTCTTCCCTTTGAGAGCGACGGACATCGGTGAAACATGCGTCTGAGGTGTTTCAATCTCTTCTTAGTCACTTGTGGAAATTTGACTCTTTCTCACCGTGACACTTATTCCATTTTTCGTTTCGGGCGAGGAATCACACGGCTGTTCCGACTAACCTCCCCGTTCTCGTTGCCTCAACCACCATGCCGATGTCATCTTATCTTCAAGGTAATACTCTTTAGTCGTCACTTTTATTTCTCAAAGTAACTTTACCGCCTCCTTGGAAAGGTTAACTTCCCGTTGAGATTTCCGCTCTGTGATACTTGCAAACCACGCTGAGCCTCACTGCACATTCATTGCAGCGTAGAGTAGACGTCCAGGGGAAACCATACCCCAAATTTTCTTCTTCGTCTATTCCCTTTTCCTTTAACTTCCCTTTGGGGATTCTGCTCGACAACTTCTCCAAGTATCCTCGAGCCTCACCGCATATCCCATGCAGCGGAGAATAGACGTCCAGGGGAACCCATATCCCCATTTTCACGATTACCAATGGAAACGACCAGGGGAACGGCTATGCTGTATCACTCCTTGATCCAGCATTTCTGCTATTTGTCGCTTTACCTCCTCCTCGTGTGTAATAGGTACCCTGTAGGGTCGCCTAAAGATGGGAGGATGGTCCTGGGTTTCCAACTTCATTGGCATCAGGTTATATAACCCAATGGCTCGCCACCCAGTAAGAAGACATCTGAATAATCCCTTAGCCACTCTTCGACGATTTTCCTTTCTTTGTCGGAAAAGGATTTCCAACCAAGGACATGGGACTTGAGGCTTGTCACTCGTTCTTCGAAGTCCTTCTTCAATGCTTGACTTCCTTTCACCGTGACATTCGTTCCAATTTGGGGTGAGCGTCGACTACCCTCCCAATTAGCTCTGCCTCCGTCACTATGCCCACGACGTCTCTTTTTCGCCAAGGTATTCTTCGTCATCCTGATTGATCATCAGTAACCTCATCTTCCTCTGTGGGATCCTGCTCGGTAACATTTTTAAGTTTCCCCGAGCTTCACTGCACATCCCGTGCAGCGGAGAATAGACGTCCCAGGGAACTACGTCCCCGGGTCTCTGACTTCCCTCGTCAGAATCACGGCGGCCACCTTTAGTGTTTCGTGCGGGATTGCCTCTACCAGAGTCACCCTCGCACTTTACTGTCTACTCCCTTTACTTGGATGGTTACTGTTTCATTCAGTGACTGTCCTCTTCCGGTGGTCTACCTGGGCTTCGTACCTTTGTTTCGTCTTCATATCCTCCGAAACAATACGCCTATAGTCAAGTCTTGCTGAGCCTCTGGAATTATACAAACACAAAAGAATTCTTCAACCCCCCTTCCCATAGTCAAACTTACTTCTACTCCTCTTACATGAATGGGCGGGGGCCGGTGCAACTGTGTACTGAGAAGTTGGCCACTGTCCAAGAAGGCTCCCGATGTTCTTGTGCATAGCTTATGTCAATGTGACGGAAGCTCCACCATCGCTCAGCGCGGTGGAAGCTTGTTGAGCGACGAGTACTGGTAGGGTGATCAGTCCTAGCCGACGGACTCGCCGCTACTTCCTCTGAAGCTATTCGGGAGGCTTCTCCTTCCAATCCTGTCGAAGGTTTGCTCGAGGGCACGCCTCTTCCCAATTTCGCATTTGCTGACAAATCTTGCACTGGCTCCGGCCACTTTCTTCCATTGTTTCCTCTTTGGAGTCTCTGTCTTCATTTGACTTGGTTTGTTTTCTCTTCTGGTTTCTCATGGGGTTGTAGTCACATTCTTGAGTTGTGTTATTCCTCCTGTGACCAGTGTCACAGTTCTTCCTTCTGGGCTCTCCTCTCTTGCTGGACTTGTCTCCGTCGTTCACCTCCACATCCTTGATGTTGTCCTCCTTTGTGGCTGTTCTTTCTTTTGAATTGTGAGTTGTAGTCCCAGGATGTGGGAGGATTTTGCAGTTTCTGCAGTCTTCGGCTTCTGTCATGTGGCGTTTCTTCTCTTAGGACCTCTTCATCTCTTAGTCCTAAGCTTGGGTTGTTTACCGAAAACTGGGTTGATTCCATCCAATAGTCCCGAAAGGATGTTCCTTTGATGCAATTACAAGCATACTCCGGCATAACGGTCTTCAACGCGTCCTTAGGTATGCCCACTTTAATATGTCTCCTTTGGGATTAGCCTGAACCAAGGCATTACCTGCACTTAATGTTTGTGGCAATTGGGTTGACTGTCTCACCTTTTCCTTCCTGACGGCGTTTGGGCTGGTTCCTGGGTTCTCTTGTGCCCGTTCGCCCATAAACTTCGGCGAACTTCCTTCCAATGTGTGTCCAAAAGTCGTTTGCTCAGGACCCCTTACTGCCTGTTCACGTTGCAAAGGTAAGCTAGTACTCTTTAATACCTGTACGACGGTTTTTATATTCTGCTGCCGGTCTTCGTCGGTGCGGTGTTTCTCGTCTCTTGTGGTGTGTGCACTTCTGCAAGGATTCTTTGGGATGTCTTCTGGGTTCTCTGGTCTCCACCCAATCCTTTCTTGCCTCGAAAGTTCTTCTGTAACGGGAGGAACTAGAGAGATTCTTCGGGGACGAACCCCCGATCTTCGGTTGTCCAAATACTCCCATCGCGGAATAATCATTACAAGGTCTTCCAGTTTCGACCTTCTTCGATTTATTTCTTCCCCTAATTCCTTGCATTCCTTTACTAACCGAATAATTTTGGCCAAATTTATCTTCTTTAAATTTTCCAAACTTTCTGTACTTATTTCGTTTAAGTTCGTTGGTTCGGTATCACTCATGTCACTTACGCTTTCCTCATTCGTTATTTCACGCTCTTTACCGACATTGCGAAAGTTATTTGTTTGTTTATCTTTAAAAACTGTAATCACTGTTAACGACCCTTCTTACTGTTCTCAATTATTGTACCGAATTATTGTTGCAAATACTTTCGTAGAATTACTGTTACAATTATTTCATATAATTGCTGTTACAATTATTTCATAAAATCACTGTTACAGTTACTTCATATAATTGTTGTTACAACTATTTCATAAAATCACTGTTACAGTTACTTCATATAATTGCTGTTACAATTATTTCATAAAATCACTGTCACAGTTACTTCATATAATTGTTGTTACAATTATTTCATAAAATACTGTTACAGTTACTTCATATAATTGCTGTTACAATTATTTTCTACGTTCGTGCTTTATTGTTACGCAAATTTATTTTAACAAAAAGTTACACTCTTGCGATAAATACCTTGCAATAGAATCCCACTTCTGACACCATATGACGTACGCGCCCAATCCGTATATTTATTTATGGTATTGAACACCCATTCTCTGACTTTAATTCACTTCACGGGCACCCTTTAAGTTGGGCGTACCCGGTGATTTTATCTCTTATTTTCGTCCAGGATTATTCGGCCTACCCAAGACGGATGGCCCTTTAAATTGATAGGCTAGGTTCCTTCGGCTTTCCACAAGCCTACTTTGAACGTTAATTTTCCCCAGCTAACAAGAGGGGTCTATCACAAGGTATTTAAAACAACACACGCCCTCTTATAAATTTTATTAAATGTCACTCGACACAGTACATGTATTTAATAGTTTATTCTGAATTACATCTATAAAATTTCAGACAATACAATAATCTTAACGTCAAAGACAAAGTTCACAGTTTGATGAATTTAAATCGTTAAATTGATCAACAATGATAAATCTAAAGAAAAGATTAATAGTTATCTGAATTTCAATAATTTATAGATCGAGGGGTTTTATATTTTAGTGCAACAAAAATAAATAACAAGAAATGAAGTGGTCGCAATTCGACCCAGATATTCAAAGAATATTTACTTACTACTGGCAGGAGACAAACTTACTCCCACTTGTGCTGCGTACGGACCGTAGATTTACGGCCCGCTACAAAGCTTCAACTACAGTATCACTAACGGGACTTTCTTCTGAACCCAAATTGACGGATTCAGGAACTAGGCTCAGACGTACCCGTTTAGCATTTACTTGGAGCCAAATTAAATTAAAGAAAGTTCACAAAACTCTTGGTCCGTTGGTTAAATTAAATTAAGATACAATCAAGTTCTCGGTTACGGTCGCTAACAATTAAATGATTATGCTCAAATTTCCGCGTAAACGAATTTCATGAACTATAAGTTCTTAATTTTTAATTTAGTGACAATTGATTCTTTCAGTTTTAAGTTTTCTTACACCACAAGTCTACAGGGGGTTTGTTTACCACAGTTAACTTCAAGGAGGAACGACTACAACTGACTTAACAATTTTCGAATTTACTTTACAATTTTGAAGGACCCCGCCTTCCAATGTTCTGAAAGCCTATCAAACCCTTGTTTTCTAAGATCGTCCCTCCAGAAGGCTATTACCCATACAAGAGGGAAAGAAGGCGTCTTTACTACGTTTCCCAGGATCCTGGGCCCCCTGATTGGAGCGGGACCTGATTTCCGAGTATAAACCCCTCCTTCTTCCCAAAAATACATTTAAATACCGTTAACAGATTCGAAAGCCCTAAGTTTTATGACCCCTCGTTGTTCAACTTTGTCGGCGTCTTCGAGTCTGCGTTATAAAAGTCACAACCTCATTTGAAAGCGAAACTAACCATTTGTACATCTGGAACCTTTAGTTGTAAATCTCCGCGGCCAAGCGGTTTTGGGTTTCCTCTTCCCCTGAGAACAACACGAAATAGAACGACCGTTCTATTTTCGAAAACATCTTTAACTTATGCCTTTATGAATATTCATAACCCAAAACGCTTGGCTTTTTGCGAACAAAATAAAAATCTTAAAACTAACATTTCTGCATGCCAATTGCATGGTTACGACACTTCTTATACTGTATTGATGCTGTTTAATACGTAACTCAAGGGTCTTACCAGTTTGGCCAATGTAAAATTTATTACATATTGTGCATTGGATTTTATATACACACCCTGTTCACTTAAAGGGGAGTTCTTAATCAATGAATTCTTAATTACATCTAAATTTTGAACGCAATATTACGTGCATATATATATATATATATATATATATATATATATATATATATATATATGAAAATGTCATCTTTGTATCTTATCCGAGTAGTGTTATGTAATATACATATATGTTTTATATGTACGTAATGTATGAACGTATATAAAGGCTGTGTATCGCTGGAAAACATCTTATTTCCTTATATTAAACATTTAGTAACTTAATAATGTAATGATTCTTTTAAGCGACTTTTTATTACGTAATTCTGAGTGTAAAAGTACACAACCGCCTGAAAGTCACAAAATGGGAGCCATTGCTCGAATCGCGACCCCCCAAAATTACTGCAGATAGCAGCCAGCCCGGCAGCGCCTACCATCACCGAAAATTACAGTTTTTTTTAACATTTTAACCCAAATTGAGTCAGGTAAGCTCTCACCTGTCACAAGTATACAAGTCCTTAAAATTACTACGTAACTTCTCTAATTTTAAATATTAGTTTTTTTTTTTAACTAAAAATTTCAGATCGTCAGTATGGATTCAGCAAGGAACGCTCTACTGGCGATCTTCTTTCATATCTCTCTGACTCTTGGTCATCCTCCTTTCGGGATTTCGGTGAAACTTTTGCTATTGCGCTACACATATTGAAGGTTTTTGCTAGAGTCTGGCACAAATCTTTAATTTCCAAACTGCCCTCCTTCGGTTTCTACCCTTCTATCTCTGCCTTCATCTTTAATTTTCTTTCTGGCCGATCGAAGCTGCGGTTGTAGATGGCCACTGTTCTTCTCCTAAAGCTATTAACAGTGGTGTTCCTAAGGATTCTGTCCTGTCACCCACTCTTTTCCTTTTATTTACTAATGATCTTTTAATTCGCACTTCCTGTCCTATTCACTCATATGCCAATGATTCCACTCTTTACTTCTCCACCCGCTTTCCAAAGCGTCCCTCACAGCAGTCGCTTCATGATCTGCGTAGTACAGCCATGGGATACCTGACCTCTGATCTTTCTGCTATATCTGATTGGGGCAGATTAAACCTTATGGGTTTCAATTCCTCAAAAACTCAGTTCTTCCATCTGTCTACTCGTCACAATCTTCCACACGACTATCCCCTTACCTTCAACAACATAACTGAATCCTTCCTCTTCTCTTAACATTCTTGGCGTTTCCTTTCCTTTTCTCGTGATCTTTTGTCTCATCAATTCCCCACCTCTTACGGATTGTCTTCAGTCTCTCTCTATTCGCCGCAATGTTGCCTCACTCTCTCTTTACCATGACAACAGACATTGCTCTTCTGAACTCTCTAACTGCATGCCTCCTCCTTTAAGGAGAGCACGAAGTACCAGACTTTCTACACTTTCTTATTCCTTTTCTGCTCAACTCTCTAATGCAAGGGTTAATCGGTATTTTCAGTCTTTCATCTACTCAACCAGTAAACTCTGGAACAAACTTCCTCAATCCATTTTTCCTCCGGTCTATGACCTCCCATCTTTCAAACGCAGTGTCTAGGCATCTCGAAAACCCCGGACCTTGATTTTGGCTCTCTTCTTCTTCGTATGGGAAGAGCGCTTTTGCGGGCGTTTGCCCTTAGCTCTTCCTTCCTGCATTAAAAAAAAATAAAAAATTCGACATTTACTCAATATACGCAACCTTCAAATCAAACAAAACCACTCATGTTTATTACGTCCATAAGGAAACGACACATACTCATTTTCAAATTATGTAGTGCTTAAAGACAGGGTGTAACTCGATGTTGGACAGTGAGAGCCGTGAAACAAGACACCAAATACTAAGGGAGGCCGCGAAGCGAGACAGATGGCGCTGGGGTGCTTTGAAGCAAAAAAATTTGGGAACTTCTGTCATAGACAAATTTTAATAACTATACTGTAATATGATTATTTCTATAATGCCGAACTTTATGGAAACACTGTATTTTTCACAGTAATATGTTTTACCTTGAAGGGTTCAAAGAACCAATTCCTTGATGAATAATTTAATGTTCCAAGTAAGTAATCAAATATTCTCTTTTACTTCCGTTCACCAATTATGAGCTTAGTCTTTGGCACTATGCCACTATTTAGATGACAAAAGAAGATTCAGAGGATTATATAATATAATTAAACACGTGAAATGAATGAATGATGGGTTTGCATTATATATTAGTGGTGACCGGATGTCAGTTTTTCAACATCTGCGGATGCGGATGCGGATTTTTTATTTCAATATACGCGGATGCGAATGCGGATATTTAGTTAATCTATCAATATAATATAGAATTATGAATATATGACAATTTTTCAAATTTCGTGATATTACTATTATGTCAGGCAATGCATAAGAATTAAAATTAATATTAATGTTTTCATTATGATAAAAATAATAACTTTCTCAAGAGTTTCAGCCACAGAAAATTCAATGAAACAAGTTTCATTCAATTTTCTGTGTTACCACTTATTTATATTTTGACGTTTATATATTTGTTTCTTCATTAATAATTAATACTTTACATGAAATGTGCATGACTGGGCCTTATAAGCTACTTTTATAAGTTAATTTAATTGTAAATTACATAATTTATTAGAGGTAATATCCACATAACATCCTCAGTCACAAGTGCGGATGCGGATGTTAAAAATGACGCGGATATCCGGTCCACACATATATATATATATATATATATATATATATATATATATATACCAGTTTAAATACGTACTACTATATGAAAGGGAAGATTTGTACACTTTTTTACACTTTTTTACACTTTCTCCTAAATTGGTGATTGGTGAGAAGAGGGTAAGAAGTTGAGAAGATGGTGGGTCATTAAGCTACAGATCGTTGCGATCGAGTTTCGGCTCGGACTTTCTGACTTCAGACTTCCTCGATAGAGGATGGTTCGGATTCCGCATTAAGGGGTAGGTCCAAAGTGAGGTGAAAAGCCTGACGTGGGTGATAATGAACAATTCGGGCGGAAGTGGAACCTGGGTAACCAAAGTATGTATATACATTTTCACACTTTCTCACATATTCAATTCTGTATCGCGACACACACCAATTTTAAAAACCAAATAAATAGTGAAACCTAATTTAATCTTACCTCTAACGTAACGTAACATAACCTTAATTATATTCCCCTTTTTTCTTTATAAATGAGTGCATTTATAAAGATAACTCACCGCGACATCGCAAATGTCGGGATACGCACGTTCGTGACGCGATGGGTTCTGTATGTATCCTCAAGATCGTCGCGATTCCGTAGGTAAAACAGGTACATACATGCACACACACACACACACACACACATACACACACACACACACATATATATATATATTATATAATATATATATCAGGCATCACCTTTACCTACAACTTACAAATTCCTACAACCACGTGAGTACTGTAAAAAAGTAACAGATGAAGCAAAGGCAATCAGGTGTGACCTCTGCCAAACTTTATTCGATTTTAGATGCCTGAAATGGCAATATGAAGAAATCTCTCTTGTAACAGGCTCAATCAAAACAGCTAAATGGGATAAAGTTTTTCTGCAAAAACTGCATGATCGAAATAAACTCTTCTTACGGTCTTTTGAAGCAGAAAAAGGCTATGAGGAGAAAGAAAAAAAGGAGGAAATTGTGAATAGCGAACAGAGAAAAAGAGAAGAAACGAGGAAAGTAAAAGAGTAAACTGTGAAAAATGAACAGAGAAAAACGGAGGAAACGAGGAATAGGGAAGTAGGAACAAAGAAAGTACCAGCATACAAGGAGGGCGGGAATATGAGTGAGAATATAAATACAAATGCAACAAAGTGTAAAATTGAAACACAGGCACGAAACCTAATCCAAAAATTTCAAACCAAAGGCATTATCACCAATAGGAAAAAACAAGTAGGAAATCAAGAAAGTAGACTGAAACCGTCAAAAACAAAGGCCCCAAGTAAAAATGGGAAAGAAAATTGTAGATATATGGGAGGACAATGTATATATGAACCGCCTCCTTTGTGCAATTTCTTCTGTCAAAAGGATCACTGTAAATTCGGTGACAATGGTAGATTCTACCACCCGGAAATTTGCAGGACTTACGCGACATATGGAACCTACCAATACGAGAAAAACTGCTGCCACCATCTCCCGACAAATTCAAAAGACAAAGGACAAGGTTCAAAGGCGAAGAGGAAAATATGTACACAAATAGCGAACAAAATTTTTTCAACATCGCAGAAACTACGGTTGCTAAGTCTCATACAGTTCATGCAGTTAACACAGCCGGGAACCCCCGAGCCGGATCGTTTCCTGGTAGGAAGCTAGCAGAACAGGTAGGCGGAAACGGATCTCTCTCGGAGGACCACAGGGTTACTAAGCACTCGATACCGAAGAAGGAAAACGAACTGGAAATGCATAAGGGGCAACACAAAACAAAGAACATAAATATTGTCCTGGCTAATATTCAAGGAATAAAACCAAACAACTCTCACTAAACAGAGTTTCCTCCCTGAAAGGATTTATGGATGAAACAAGAGCGGACATCGCATGCCTCACATAAATGCATCTTAAAGATTGCCAAGGAAACTGCGAAAACTATGAATACTGTGTTGATAAGAAAGCGTTGCATATCGATGGTTTCAACCTACTAAGAGCGGATAGAACAGCGAGCCGTAAAGGTGGCTGTGCTGTAAATGTACATGAGAGTCATATGACAGAGACGGTAATAAGTAAATCAACTGTTTAGTGGAACTCCTAGCAGTGAAAATAGAAAAACTAAACGTAGTAGTGATAGTCATCGATACACCTCCAAACATTCCAACTGAAAAATTCCCTGATGCCATCGATGATATCAGAAACTAATAAAGTCAGTAAACTCTCTATCCCCCGATCTCTGCGGAGATTTTAATTTCCCATTTATAAAATACAAAAAGGTGCGTAGAAATGAGTTATACACCAAGACAAAGGGGGCACAAGAGAAGACCAAGAGCAAGCAAAAATGTTGATATTTTGACACAAGAGATATCAGAAAATACCAGAAAAAATAACTGCCTAGATCTGGTATTCACAAATAACACGAACTTGATTGTTGATGTAAAAATAACCCCAACTATTATCTCAGACCACAACATAATCGAGATATCAACAAATATGGCAAAAACTTTAAAAGATAATACCCATACTGAAGAAAGAAGCAAATTTGGGACTTTTAACTTAAACTCCAAGACTATAAATTGGGAAGCAATCAGATCACACATGGTCCAGATAAAGTGAAAAACAGTTTTCGAGAATAAAACAACCGAAGAAATGCTAACAATCTTAGAAGAAAAGACGCTGGAAATTTTAGAAAAATATGCTCCGAAAGCACAGCCAAAAGGAAAAAGGAACTGGCTAGAGGCAAAAGAGAAGAATGTTCCGTAAAAGAAAGAGAGTGGAGACGAAGTTATCTAATTGCGGAGATAACAGTGCCAGGAAAGTAACACAAGAAAGACGAAAAGGCAGTAGAAGTAATAAAGGAAAATCCAAAATACTTCTATACTGTAGCTATGCGAAAAGAAAAACAAAATCGCGCGCCACATTGGGCCCTTAAGGAAAGGAAATAATGAACTAACCGACGATCTAAAAGAAATATGTGAAACATTGAGAGCCCAGTATGAATCAGTCTTCAGTACCCCAAAAAGTGACAAAGCGATACCTGACATATATGCATTCTTCAAAGAGAAATTGCAAGAAGATTGTATAACAGATTTTGATTTTACCCCAGAAGATATAGCGCGAGCTATAACACAAATGAAACCACACTCAGCTGCAGGCCCGGACAAATGGAAAACGCATTATTGATTAAAAACTGTAAAAATGAAATAGCTACACCCATATACTGGATATGGAGAAGATCTCTAGACTCTGGGAAAATACCGAGTAGCTTGAAAAGAGCAAACATTGTCCCTATATATAAAGGAGGGGATAGATCTCAAGCAAAAAACTATAGACCAGTGTCATTGACGTCCCATCTTACCAAAGTATTTGAAAGAATAGTTAGAGAGAAAATCTATAACTTCTTGGAGACACTGGAAAGACTCAACGAAAATCAACACGGATTCCGATCAGGAAGATTATGCCTTTCACAACTTATAGAACACAATAACACTATCCTAGACGCATTTGAAGGCAATGAAAACTATGATGTCATATACCGGATTTTGCTAAAGCTTTCGACAAATGTGATCATGGTGATATAACGCATAAATGAAACATATGGAAATAACAGGCAAAGTGGAAAAATGGATCTACAACTTCCTCAAGAGCGTCTACAGGTCGTTAAAATTCAAGGTATAACATCATCAGAATCAGAAGTACGCAGCTCAGTACCACAAGAACAGTATTAGCCCGCTCCCTCATTATCATGCTAACAGACATAGACAATGAAGTAAAGAACAACAGTATAGTAAAATCCTTTGCAGATGATACAAAGATCAGCAGAAAAAATCAGCGATGCAAAGAGGTGGAGGCCTTGCAGAGGGACACAGACAGAATATACAAAGGTCAGAAGAGAACAATATGACATTTAACACCGAGAAATTCCAGCTCTTGAGATATGGTAGAAATGAAGAACTTAAACAGACAGCACATTATGCCCCGACAGACAGGAAATTCAAAGAAGCACGAAAGCGATAGATTTTGGGGTTATAATGACCGATGATGCGAAATTTGAGACACAAAATCAGATAGCGATAACACAAAGCAAAAAGTCGCGGGACCCTTAAAAGAAGGGACAGCACAGTAATGATTCCCCTGTTGAAAACACTGATCATACCAAAACCTGAGTACTGCTCAGTCTTGTGTCCCTACACAAGATGGAAGAAATTAATAAACTAGAAAAATTTCAGAGACATTTCACAGCCAAGATCGATGGCTGCAAAGAACTCAACTACTAGGAAAGACTACGTAAACTATATCTGTATTCCTGGAAAGAAGAAGAGAGGTGCGTCATAATTTACATATGGAAAATAACCGAAAAACTGGTACTAAACCTCAAACTAAACCCAATTACCATCCAAACAACGCTGGAAAATAGGAAAGCAGAATGTGTAGTGCCCGACAAGGGACCTCTTCAACATTAAAGGAAAACAGCTTGGTTGTCAGGAGGCCAAGACTTTTTAACCAGCTTCCAAATGACCTCAGAAACGTGACATGGGGTCAAAGTTGAAGTCTTCAAGAGAAGACTAGATGCCTGGCTCAGGATGGTACCAGATGAACCGGGTGTACCTAGCTGTGCGCGGTGGAGAGCGCAAGAGAGCAACTCCTTGTCCTCCACCAAGCCAGGCCTAGAGGCGGGGCCACCAGCTTGACCTTCGTGTGAAGAGACGCCAACGCACGGAACTGCTACGAGATTACGAGGTACGAGGTATATATATATATATATATATATATATGAAAAATTATTTCACGAAAGTGAAATAATTGCGGTACGTCGACGATATTTTGTGTATCTGGCCCATGAATTCCGAGAATCCTGGGGGTTGGCATCCCTTGGTTGCGGTACGTCGACGATATTTTGTGTATCTGGCCCATGAATCGTGACCTGGATGACTTCCTCCTTCAGTTAAATGACCAAGTCCCCTCCATTAAATTTACTTTAGAAGTGGAACAAGACAACTCAATCCCGTTTTTGGATGTGCGTGTTCATAGGGATAGCCCGGGTTTTAAGTTTAGTATCTATCGGAAAAAAACAAACAATTTGTCCTACGTACACTTTTACTCTGGACATGACACCCCTATTAAAAAGGCCATATTTTCCTCAATGTTTCTCCGCGCTCTTAGGATCGCCAGTCCGGAATACATCGATGCCGAATTGGAAAATATCAACGGTATTGGAAGTGAGTTGTGTTACCCTTCTGCGTTCATGGAATCTTGTCTTAATAAGGCTAAACGAACCTTCTATCGTGTGAATAATAACACTCGCACCTTGTCAAAGAATATTTTAGTACTTCCATTTTTCCCGGGCTTCTTAGGCATTGCTAATGTACTTAAACTTTTGGATATCAGTGTAGTTTTTTCATATAACAATATTGTGAAAAACATCATAGTAAAAATAGCCCTACCAATAATTTAGGCATTATCTATAAAATTGGGTGTAAGCAATGTGATTCCTTTTACATAGGTCAGACGGGAAAGGATTTGCAAACGCGTGTAAAACAGCATCAATATTCCGTTAGAACGGGACAGTTGTCCAGTGCCCTTTTTGTCCATTTGTCAGAGTTATCCCATTGTATTGATTGGAATAATGTTTCAGTTTTGTTCACTCTAGCAACATTGTTAATAGAAATATTCTTGAGTCGGCTATAATTCAACTTACAAATAACCTAAACATGAGTAAAGGTCTGTTTCAACTCGATCCCGTTGCTCTGAATTCCTTCAGAATGGATTTAAACAAAAAGGGCAGGTTGTTAAATCTTTGGTAAAAATGTTTTTGTCTTTTGTTTCTCTTACAATTTTATTTTCAATTTTTGCTGTATTTTTGCTGTGTATGTGTATGTGTATGTGTATGTGTATGTGAGTATGTGTGTGGTCATTGCAGTTAAATGTGTTTGTATGTATATGTGTGTCTATGTATGTATGTATGTGTGTATATGTATGTATGTATGTATGTATGTATGCAGTTAAATGTATATATATATATATATATATATATATATGTGTATGTACCTTACCTTACCTTACAACCTCACAAAGGTTCTGCGCGATGATTTCTCATTTCGCGATGGTCAAGCTTGTATGTGTATATATATATATATGTGTGTGTGTGTGTGTGTTTGTATATATGTGTGTATATGTATATATATTTGGTTATGCGGGTATACATGTGTACGTGTATTATTTGTAATTTTTTCAATTTATATTTATTTTTATTTCTTTATTCTTTTGCGACCTACCGTTTTTTCAGACAATAATTATAAAAACAAATTTGGTAATTTTTTTTCCCTTATGCATATATATATATATATATTCTGTATATATTGCGTTTATATTTCGTATATATACCGTATATATGTTGTATATATATTTTATTGTTCTTTATATATCATCTAGGCATCATTTTGTTTTCCAATTTATATTTACTTGTACTTTTTATTCGTTTGTGGCTATAATATGCATATGTGGTAATTTTTTCCCTTATAAATTGGTGTGCCTCTCTTAAAATTTATCTTTCAATTTATTATTATTATTTTTTATTATTTTTTTAATAATTAATTTTTTTTTTTTTTTTTGGTTTATTTCTTTATTTCTTTGTGACATATATATCAATTTGGCATCATCTATTAAATTGATTGTAAAACTTCCCTTTTGAGCTTGAATTTGTAGACTCCACTTACAATATTTATTTATTTTTATTTCTTTATTCTTTTGTGACCTGTTCCATAAACAAGCCATTTGAATTTATATTGAAGGTCGGCCAAAGTGCTAAAAGTGTCTTTTTTATATAATATATATTATATTATATATATATATATATATATATATATATATATATTAGTATATATATTTGTGGTTTTTTTATTTGCCTGTTTATTTCTTTATGATTATTTAGGCTGTGACATATATATCACTAAGGCACTATTTGGTAATTAATTTTTTCTCAATTTATATTTATATATTTTTATTTCTTTATTCTTTTGTGACCTGTTTCATAAACCATAAATGTTTGCTCCTCCCACAATTTTTTCTATGCTTACTATATATATGTATATGTATATATATATATATATTATATATATATATGTATATATATATATATGAATATGTATGTATGTATGTTTATTTTTGTAACCTATATATTGCCTTGATCTGTCCTTTCACTCCAGTGTTCCTGAGGATGTCATTAGACGAAAGCGCTTGAGCACCCTTTGTGTTTCTTTTTTCCTTCGTGGTTTTATTCATCATATATTATATATATATATATATATATATATATATATATATATAACGGGTGTGCCATAAAAAAAAGGGTATATTTTAGAAAGGCTACAAAATCAACATTTGTCATTTAATTTTAATAAAACTGCATATAGATAATTACGTATGTTTCATTGCGTAGAAGTTTTATTAAAATTAAATGACAAATATTGATTTTATAGCCTTTCTAAAATTTCCCTTTTTTTATGGTACACCGTTTTATACACACACACACACACACACACACACACACACACACACACACACACACACACATATATATTATATATGTACATGATGCAATTGGACGAGTCTCTAGACTCTGGGAAAATACCGAGTAGCTTGAAAAGAGCAAACATTGTCCCTATATATAAAGGAGGGGATAGATCTCAAGCAAAATCTATAGACCAGTGTCATTGACGTCCCATCTTACCAAAGTATTTGAAAGAATAGTTAGAGAGAAAATCTATAACTTCTTGGAGACACTGGAAAGACTCAACGAAAATCAACACGGATTCCGATCAGGAAGATTATGCCTTTCACAACTTATAGAACACAATAACACTATCCTAGACGCATTTGAAGGCAATGAAAACTATGATGTCATATACACGGATTTTGCTAAAGCTTTCGACAAATGTGATCATGGTGATATAACGCATAAATGAAACATATGGAAATAACAGGCAAAGTGGAAAAATGGATCTACAACTTCCTCAAAGAGCGTCTACAGGTCGTTAAAATTCAAGGTATAACATCATCAGAATCAGAAGTACGCAGCTCAGTACCACAAGCAACAGTATTAGCCCCGCTCCCTCATTATCATGCTAACAGACATAGACAATGAAGTAAAGAACAACAGTATAGTAAAATCCTTTGCAGATGATACAAAGATCAGCAGAAAAATCAGCGATGCAAAAGAGGTGGAGGCCTTGCAGAGGGACACAGACAGAATATACAAATGGTCAGAAGAGAACAATATGACATTTAACACCGAGAAATTCCAGCTCTTGAGATATGGTAGAAATGAAGAACTTAAACAGACAGCACATTATGCCCCGGACAGACAGGAAATTCAAAGAAGCACGAAAGCGATAGATTTTGGGGTTATAATGACCGATGATGCGAAATTTGAGACACAAAATCAGATAGCGATAAACAAAGCAAAAACAGTCGCGGGACCCTTAAAAGAAGGGACAGCACAGTAATGATTCCCCTGTTGAAAACACTGATCATACCAAAACCTGAGTACTGCTCAGTCTTGATGTCCCTACACAAGATGGAAGAAATTAATAAACTAGAAAATATTCAGAGACATTTCACAGCCAAGATCGATGGCTGCAAAGAACTCAACTACTAGGAAAGACTACGTAAACTATATCTGTATTCCTGGAAAGAAGAAGAGAGGTGCGTCATAATTTACATATGGAAAATAACCGAAAAACTGGTACTAAACCTCAAACTAAACCCAATTACCATCCAAACAACGCTGGAAAATAGGAAAAGCAGAATGTGTAGTGCCCGACAAGGGACCTCTTCAACATTAAAGGAAAACAGCTTGGTTGTCAGGAGGCCAAGACTTTTTAACCAGCTTCCAAATGACCTCAGAAACGTGACATGGGGTCAAAGTTGAAGTCTTCAAGAGAAGACTAGATGCCTGGCTCAGGATGGTACCAGATGAACCGGGTGTACCTAGCTGTGCGCGGTGGAGAGCGCAAGAGAGCAACTCCTTGTCCTCCACCAAGCCAGGCCTAGAGGCGGGGCCACCAGCTTGACCTTCGTGTGAAGAGACGCCAACGCACGGAACTGCTACGAGATTACGAGGTACGAGGTATATATATATTATATATATATAATGAAAAATTATTTCACGAAAGGAAATAATTGCGGTACGTCGACGATATTTTGTGTATCTGGCCCATGAATTCCGAGAATCCTGGGGGTTGGCATCCTTGGTTGCGGTACGTCGACGATATTTTGTGTATCTGGCCCATGAATCGGTGACCTGGATGACTTCCTCCTTCAGTTAAATGACCAAGTCCCCTCCATTAAATTTTACTTTAGAAGTGGAACAAGACAACTCAATCCCGTTTTTGGATGTGCGTGTTCATAGGGATAGCCCGGGTTTTAAGTTTAGTATCTATCGGAAAAAAACAAACAATTTGTCCTACGTACACTTTTACTCTGGACATGAACCCCTATTAAAAGGCCATATTTTCCTCAATGTTTCTCCGCGCTCTTAGGATCGCCAGTCCGGAATACATCGATGCCGAATGGAAAATATCAACGGTATTGGAAGTGAGTTGTGTTACCCTTCTGCGTTCATGGAATCTTGTCTTAATAAGGCTAAACGAACCTTCTATCGTGTGAATAATAACACTCGCACCTTGTCAAAGAATTTTTAGTACTTCCATTTTTCCCGGGCTTCTTAGGCATTGCTAATGTACTTAAACTTTTGGATATCAGTGTAGTTTTTTCATATAACAATATGTGAAAAACATCATAGTAAAAAATAGCCCTACCAATAATTAGGCATTATCTATAAATTGGGTGTAAGCAATGTGATTCCTTTTACATAGGTCAGACGGGAAAGGATTTGCAAACGCGTGTAAAACAGCATCAATATTCCGTTAGAACGGGACAGTTGTCCAGTGCCCTTTTTGTCCATTTGTCAGAGTTATCCCATTGTATTGATTGGAATAATGTTTCAGTTTTGTTTCACTCTAGCAACATGTTAATAGAAATATTCTTGAGTCGGCTATAATTCAACTTACAAATAACCTTAACATGAGTAAAGGTCTGTTTCAACTCGATCCCGTTCTGAATTCCTTCAGAATGGATTTAAACAAAAAGGGCAGGTTGTTAAATCTTTGGTAAAAAATGTGTTTTTGTCTTTGTTTCTCTTACAATTTTATTTTTCAATTTTTTGCTGTATGCGTGTATGTGTATGTATGTATGTGTATGTGAGTATGTGTGTGGTCATTGCAGTTAAATGTGTTTGTATGTATATGTGTGTCTATGTATGTATGTATGTGTGTATATGTATGTATGTATGTATGTATGTATGCAGTTAAATGTATATATATATATATCTATATATATATGTGTATGTACCTTACCTTACCTTACAACCTCACAAAGGTTCTGCGCGATGATTTCTCATTTCGCGATGGTCAAGCTTGTATGTGTATATATATATATGTGTGTGTGTGTGTGTGTTTGTATATATTGTGTATATGTATATATATTTGTTATGCGGGTATACATGTGTACGTGTATTATTTGTAATTTTTTCAATTTATATTTATTTTTATTTCTTTATTCTTTTGCGACCTACCGTTTTTTTCAGACAATAATTATAAAAACAAATTTGGTAATTTTTTTTCCCTTATGCATATATATATATATTATTCTGTATATATTGCGTTTATATTTCGTATATATACCGTATATATGTTGTATATATATTTTATTGTTCTTTATATATCATCTAGGCATCATTTTGTTTTCCAATTATATTTACTTGTACTTTTTTATTCGTTTGTGACTATAATATGCATATGTGGTAATTTTTTTCCCTTATAAATTGGTGTGCCTCTCTTAAAATTTATCTTTCAATTTATTATTATTATTTTTTATTATTTTTTTAATAATTAATTTTTTTTTTTTTTTTTTGGTTTATTTCTTTATTTCTTTGTGACATATATATCAATTTGGCATCATCTATTAAATTGATTGTAAAACTTCCTTTTGAGCTTGAATTTGTAGACTCCACTTACAATATTTATATTTATATTTATTTCTTTATTCTTTTGTGACCTGTTCCATAAACAAGCCATTTGAATTTATATTGAAGGTCGGCCAAAGTGCTAAAAGTGTCTTTTTATATATATATATATATATATATATATATATATATATATATATATGTATGTATATATATTTGTGGTTTTTTTATTTGCCTGTTTATTTCTTTATGATTATTTAGGCTGTGACATATATATCACTAAGGCACTATTTGGTAATTAATTTTTTCTCAATTTATATTTATATTTATTTTTATTTCTTTATTCTTTTGTGACCTGTTTCATAAACCATAAATGTTTGCTCCTCCCACAATTTTTTCTATGCTTACTATATATATGTATATGTTATATATATATATATATATATATATATATATATTATGTATATATATATATGAATATGTATGTATGTATGTTTATTTTTGTAACCTATATATTGCCTTGATCTGTCCTTTCACTCCAGTGTTCCTGAGGATGTCATTAGACGAAAGCGCTTGAGCACCCTTTGTGTTTCTTTTTTCCTTCGTGGTTTTATTCATCATATATATATAATATATATTATATATATATATATATATATATATATATATATATATTATATATATATATAATATAACGGGTGTGCCATAAAAAAAGGGTATATTTAGAAAGGCTACAAATCAACATTTGTCATTTAATTTTAATAAAACTGCATATAGATAATTACGTATGTTTCATTGCGTAGAAGTTTTATTAAAATTAAATGACAAATATTGATTTTATAGCCTTTCTAAAATTTCCCTTTTTTTATGGTACACCCTTTTTACACACACACACACACACACACACACACACACACACACCACACACACACACACACATATATATTATATATGTACATGATGCAATTGGACGAGTCTCTAGACTCTGGAAAATACCGAGTAGCTTGAAAAGAGCAAACATTGTCCCTATATATAAAGGAGGGGATAGATCTCAAGCAAAATCTATAGACCAGTGTCATTGACGTCCCATCTTACCAAAGTATTTGAAAGAATAGTTAGAGAGAAAATCTATAACTTCTTGGAGACACTGGAAAGACTCAACGAAAATCAACACGGATTCCGATCAGGAAGATTATGCCTTTCACAACTTATAGAACACAATAACACTATCCTAGACGCATTTGAAGGCAATGAAAACTATGATGTCATATACACGGATTTTGCTAAAGCTTTCGACAAATGTGATCATGGTGATATAACGCATAAATGAAACATATGGAAATAACAGGCAAAGTGGAAAAATGGATCTACAACTTCCTCAAAGAGCGTCTACAGGTCGTTAAAATTCAAGGTATAACCATCTCAGAATCAGAAGTACGCAGCTCAGTACCACAAGCAACAGTATTAGCCCCGCTCCTCATTATCATGCTAACAGACATAGACAATGAAGTAAAGAACAACAGTATAGTAAAATCCTTTGCAGATGATACAAAGATCAGCAGAAAAATCAGCGATGCAAAAGAGGTGGAGGCCTTGCAGAGGGACACAGACAGAATATACAAATGGTCAGAAGAGAACAATATGACATTTAACACCGAGAAATTCCAGCTCTTGAATATGGTAGAAATGAAGAACTTAAACAGACAGCACATTATGCCCCGGACAGACAGGAAATTCAAAGAAGCACGAAAGCGATAGATTTTGGGGTTATAATGACCGATGATGCGAAATTTGAGACACAAATCAGATAGCGATAAACAAAGCAAAAAGAGTCGCGGGACCCTTAAAAGAAGGGACAGCACAGTAATGATTCCCCTGTTGAAAACACTGATCATACCAAAACCTGAGTACTGCTCAGTCTTGATGTCCCTACACAAGATGGAAGAAATTAATAACTAGAAAATATTCAGAGACATTTCACAGCCAAGATCGATGGCTGCAAAGAACTCAACTACTAGGAAGACTACGTAAACTATATCTGTATTCCTGGAAAGAAGAGAGAGGTGCGTCATAATTTACATATGGAAAATAACCGAAAAACTGGTACTAAACCTCAAACTAAACCCAATTACCATCCAAACAACGCTGGAAAAGGAAAAGCAGAATGTGTAGTGCCCGACAAGGGACCTCTTCACATTAAAGGAAAACAGCTTGGTTGTCAGGAGGCCAAGACTTTTAACCAGCTTCCAAATGACCTCAGAAACGTGACATGGGGTCAAAGTTGAAGTCTTCAAGAGAAGACTAGATGCCTGGCTCAGGATGGTACCAGATGAACCGGGTGTACCTAGCTGTGCGCGGTGGAGAGCGCAAGAGAGCAACTCCTTGTCCTCCACCAAGCCAGGCCTAGAGGCGGGGCCACCAGCTTGACCTTCGTGTGAAGAGACGCCAACGCACGGAACTGCTACGAGATTACGAGGTACGAGGTATATATATTATATATATATATATATATATATTATATATATATATAACGGGTGTGCCATAAAAAAAAGGGTATATTTTAGAAAGGCTACAAAATCAACATTTGTCATTTAATTTTAATAAAACTGCATATAGATAATTACGTATGTTTTATTGCGTAGAAGTTTTATTAAAATTAAATGACAAATATTGATTTTATAGCCTTTCAAAAATGTACCTTTTTTTATGGCACACCCGTTTTTACACACACACACACACACACACACACACACACACACACACATATATATATATATGTACATGATGCAATTGGACGAGTCGTCCAATGTAAAATGAGTAATGCTCAGATGACACATTTCTCGTAAAATTTGTAACTTAATAGAATGAAATAAGAACATTTAGATTCTGAATCGGTTCCAGGATCTCCGCTTGCATAACTAATATACAAAGTTTAGCAGAAGCAAGGGTTAAAATACCACTCTTAAAAATTTCAACAGAGGCAATTTTATTTTTTTTAATAATAATATTTCCCGGAATGAGCACAAACACAATCAAACAAACATTATCCGATTTCAGCTTTATATATCTTTATATATATATATATATAACCTTTGGTTTGCTTCCGCCCGAATTGTTCATTCTGACGAAGGTCAAGCTTTTCACTCCACCTTAGACCTACAGTTTAACGTGGAATCCGAACCACGGCCTACCAGCAGCCCAGCGTCTAGGCCACCCAGGGTAGCTTTTCATCTACCAACCACTTTCTTTATTGTGTGAAAGGATGAACAACTGGGTTTTGCTGTGCGCCGGCTGCCGTCACCGGGTCTCGATCCAGGGGCCGATGGATTCGTAGTCAGCGACGCTAACCACTACACCACCGAGGCGTATATAGATAGATAGATAGATAGATAGATAGATAGAAATGAAAATGTTTATTGGCAGACTATAGTCCATATGACAAATATTATTAATACAATGACAGTTCATACACTAAGGATAGAAATATATACAATTGATTAGAAATAATACTGCACTGTCGAAGTTAAGTGGAGCTACAGACAGACGTTTTCGTACCAAGAAGTCCATAGCTTAGAGGATAAATGGCAGGACTCATGGATAGCTTGGATGATCGGGTTGGTTGATTTTTTAATTCTTTGCATTAGACTGTGTTGAGCACGTCTTGTTACCTCCGAGAAGCTCGGGACATTGCGGGTAGCAAACATTTGCGAAGCTGAGCATCTTGGGGGTAATGTATGCAAGAGTCTAAAAGACCTGTTGTACAGCAAATTTAGGGTTCTGCCAGACCCTTTTTTATAATTCACCCAGAGTTGCTGACCGTATATATTACTGCAGAAAGTACGAAAGAGTGTGTCTTTAGCTTCACTTGTACAGAAACGAAAGTTCCTTATGATCATATTCGCTTTAGCACACAGGCTTCGAAATTGTTTTCTTATATCCGAGTCATCACTCAAGGAGCTGGTAATAGTTTGACCCAAATACTTAAACTCTTGTACTTCCTCAATTACTTCACCGTTCATTTAAAACCTTATATCAGCTGGCTGATTACAGCTTTTAGGATGAAATTGCATAACCTTAGTTTTTGTAACATTAAAAAGAATATCATGTTTCTGCGAATACACTTCGCAGACATTTAGTAGCCGATCCAGACCTTTAACAGAGGGACTTATTAACACCATATCATCGGCATAAACTAAGTTATTTATCCTTGTGTTATCTATACAACATCCTACTGTTGCCTCATTAAGTGAAGCAATTAACCCGTCAATATACACATTAAACAGCATAGGGGAGAGCAAGGAGCCTTGTCTCACCCCGCAAGAGGAGCCAAAACACTCGGATAGTACATTGCCCCACCTAACAGTGAAAGATTGGTGGGAATACCAAAATTTCAATAAATTTAATATGTACATGGGAACCTTCCTGTCTTCTAGTTTTGCAAATAAAATATTGTGGTTCACCCTATCATATGCCTTACTTATATCAAGGAAACAGCTATAAATGGTTGAATTACTGTCAATGTATTTAGATATTGTTTCTTTAAGTACATAGATACACAGGTCAGTTGAGTGGGACCTTTTAAAGCCAAACTGATTAGGAGATATCCATAGGAAATCATTTAATCGGAGTAACAAGAGTTTTTCTAGTAGTTTCGAGAAGCAGGAAGCGACAGCAATAGGCCTGTAATTATTGCTGGACAGAATGTCTCCATACTTATTTTTGACCAGGGGCAAGATATATACCCTCATGAACTCTGCAGGGATATAGCTATGAACAAGCATGGCTGATAGGAGCAATGATATATGCAGACATACTACGTCATTTGCATATTTTAAGTGCTCATTCGATAAGTCATCTACCCTGACGCAGAACCAGTCTTTAACTCTTTAATTAACCTCTTTACTTCAGAAAATGATATCAAAATATTTCCCTTGTCCCTCCCACAATCGTTGCGCTGCAATCCATCTTAAGATTATCCCTACTCACACTATTAAGAATGTTAGAGTAGTGGTTTTTCCACAACTTTGCAATTTCATCCTCCCCCGACCCTATCGATTGTCGGAGGGAGGACATTTTTGACACCCGTTTGATTCTTAACAAATTTCCAAAATTTGTTATTATCGTTATTTATGCGAGCTTCACAGGCTTTTGATGCTCGAATAGACTCTTCTTCCTGTTTACATCGCCTTATGGCCGCCTTATACTGACCCCGAATTCTACACATATTTATGTATACTGGTCCTAATCTGGGTCTTCCATGAAAGCACCACAAATCATAGGCGTCTTTCGATTCCCTCTTCAGGGGGGCAATAAAATCACTCCATCCAGGAATAACCTTAGTATGATAGTTGTAAGATTTAATCAAGGGGCTTCCTGCTTCTCTTAACAGGGATATTATCTTACTATAATACCTATCTATGAGTTTACAGTGAGAATCATTTGAGCAAGGATTATTACAGCCAAGGTGCAAAATTTCTAAATTATTAAAGAGGTGACATGTTCTGTCTTTGTATTCTATTCTCTGCTGCATATTAACATTGGACCAATCGACGCGATTATTCTTACCTATTGAGTTCTTGTTAAGTCGTGTTGCGCATAAATTGGTAACGTTAATTAATATTTCTAATGGTCTATGATCAGAAAGAAGGAAATCATGCAAAATATGAACTCTAACAATTCGATCCTTTAGATTATTACTAGTGAGACAATGATCAATCCACCTGGTGGTACCACTCATATCGCTAACGTATGTAAAATTATAGATAGATAGAGAGAGAGATAGATAGATAAATTATAATTTTTCCGTAGGTTTTGATTAATTTTAAGTAACTTTTACTTAATACTTTTTTCTCTCCAAAATGCCGTTTCCATATTTGAGGTTGGGCCAGACAGACAGACAGACAGCATTAGCCTAGTATATATACTGTATATAGATAGATTAGTAACCTGGTAACCTGTTAGTAGTTCTCGCTGGTGGCCCCCACCTATATACATACATATATATATGATGCAAACCCAAAAGGAAAAAGAAAAAGAGGGCTTGCATCATTCATTCATTTCACGTGTTTAATTGTGAAATTCATCCCATATATATATATATATATATATATATATATATATATATTATACAGGGTGTAACAAAAATCCGCTCTCATAGGGAAATAAGATATAACAGAATTGATCGAGATGAGTTTGCATCACCACAATTATCGTTACTGGAGCGACGGAAATCCGCATTGGGTTGAAGATGCATTTTCGCAAGTTGATCCCAGTATTACGGTGTGGGCAGGAATTCATAGAGGAACCATCATAGGATCATACTGTTTTGATGAAACCTTGAACGGGGTTTCTTACTTGAACAGCATTCTGGAGGAAATTTTGCAAAAGTACATTGACGAAATGTCTTTGGATGCTAGACGAAAGTTCTGATTTCAGTAAAATTGTGCACCTCCGC
Organism: Bathynomus jamesi; assembly: GCA_023014485.1. Taxonomy (NCBI): domain Eukaryota; kingdom Metazoa; phylum Arthropoda; class Malacostraca; order Isopoda; family Cirolanidae; genus Bathynomus; species Bathynomus jamesi. The sequence goes on along the minus strand of JAJOZX010003063.1, from coordinate 403,371 downwards.
ATTTCGCTCGTTTAGTGAAACAATGGTTAAATGAGAATCTTCGTAGCAGATGGATAGGACGCCGAGGTTGTGTGGAATGACCGCCTCGAAGCCCCGATTTGACCTCACTTGACTTCTTGTGGGACACTTAAAATCCATTGTTTATGAATCAAAACCTCGAACGATCCATCAGTAAAAAGAAAAAATTAGAGATCAGTGTAACAGAATTAGTGCGGAAACACTTCAAAACGTAACCGACAACTTACAGAGACGAGTAGAAATGTGTCAAAGGCTTACATGGAATGCAATATGAGCCATGTACTGGATTAATTGGGAAGCTGATTGTATTGTTTGTAATGTAGAGTTAAAACTATTTTCTCGTTCAATTCTGTTATATCTTATTTTTTTATGAGAACTGACTTTTGTTACACCCCGTATATATATATATATATATATATATATATATATATATATATATATATATATATATATATATATAGAGAGAGAGAGAGAGAGAGAGAGAGGAGAGAGAGAGAGAGAGAGAGAGAGAAGTTCTCCAGGAGTATTATAAAGAACACGCTATTATTATTATTATTATTATTATTATCGTCACCATGAACCTTATGAACCTTATGTTGTTTCGTGTGTTGGTCTCTCTTCACACGGAGGTCAAGCTGGTGGCCCCGCCTCTAGGTCTGGCCTGGTGGAGGAGCGAGTTACTTTCTTGCGCTCTCCACCGTACATAGCCAGGCACGCCCGGCTCATCTGGTACTGTCCTGAGCCAGGCATCCAGTCTTTTCTTGAAGACTTCATCTTTGACCCCCGTTACGTTTCTGAGGTCCTTAGGAAGCTGGTTGAAAAGTCTTGGCCCCCTGACAACCAAGCTATTTTCCTTCAGGGTTGAGGAGGTCCCTTGTCGTGCTTTTAATTTGGGAACACTACACATTCTGCCTTTCCTATTTTCCAGTGTTGTTTGAATGGTAATTGGGTTTAGTTTTAGGTTTGGTACCAGTTTTTCGATCATTTTCCATATGTAGATTATGATGTACCTCTCTCTTCTTCTTTCCAGTGAGTACAGATTTAGTTTACGTAATCTTTCCCAGTAGTTGAGTTCTTTGCAGCCATCAATCTTGGCTGTGAAATGCCTTTGCGTTTCTTCTAGTTTATTAGTTTCTTCCTTTTTATATGGGGACGTCAAAACTGAGCAGTATTCAAGTTTTGGTATAATCAGTGTTTTTAGCAGGGAATCATTACTGTCCTGTCCCTTCTCTTGAACGTTCTTAGAACCTGTCCGGCGACTCTTTTTGCTTTATTTATCGCTATCTGATTTTGTGTTTCGAATTTCGCATCATCTGTCATTATTATCCCGAGATCAATCGCTTTCATGCTTCTCTGAATTTCCTGTCTATCTGGAGCATAATATGCAGTCTGTTTAAGTTCTTCTTTTCTACCATATCTCAAGAGCTGAAATTTCTCGGCGTTGAATGACATGTTGTTGTCTTCTGACCATTTGTATATTTTGTTCGTGTCCCTCTGCAAGGCCTCCACGTCATGTACATCGCTGATTTTTCTGCTGATCTTTGTATCGTCTGCAAAGGATGTTACTATACTATTGCTGTTTACTCCGCTGTCTATGTCTGTTAGCATGATAATGAACAGGAGTGGGGCCAGTACTGTCCCTTGTGGTACTGAGCTGCGTACTTCCGATTCTGATGATGATATACCTTGAATTTTGACGACCTGCAGACGATCACTAAGGAAGTTGTAGATCCGTTTTCCCACTTTGCCTGATATTCCCATGTCTTTAATTTTATGTCCTATTATGCCATGGTCACATTTATCGAAAGCTTTAGCAAAATCTGTGTATATAACATCGTAGTTGTCATTGCCTTCCAATGCATCTAGGATATTGTTGTAGTGCTCTATTAGTTGTGATAGGCATGATCTACCTGATCGGAATCCATGCTGATTTTCGTTGAATCTTTCCCGTGTCTCCAGGAAATCATAAATTTTCTCTCTAACTATTCTTTGAAATACTTTGGTGAGGTGGGACGTCAATGACACTGGTCTATAGTTCTTTGCTTGAGATCTGTCCCCTCCTTTATATAGGGACAATGTTTGCTCTTTTCAAGATGCTCGGTATTTCCCCAGTGTCTAGGGATCTTCTCCATATCCAGTATAAAGGTGTAGCTATTTCATTTTTACAGTTTTTAATCAATAATGCGTTCCAGTTGTCCGGACCTGCAGCTGAATGTAGTTTCATTTGTTCTATAGCTCTCGCTACATCTTCTGGTGTAAACTCAAAGTCTGTTATATACTCTCCTTGCAATTCCTCTTCAAAGAATGCATTTATGTCAGGACAGTGTCAGGTATCGCTTTGTCACTTTTTGGGGTACTGAAAACTGATTCATATTGAGCTCTCAATGTATCAGATATTTCTTTTGGATCGTCGGTTAGTTCATTCTTTCCCGTCCTTAAGGGCCCAATAGCGGCGCGCGTTTTTGTTTTGTTATTGATTATAATATGTAACAACTTTAAAGAAAATTTAAAAGAATTAAAATTAAATTAAAAAGTGACTGCAAAGCTTTTCGAAGGTACTTCCTTCTTCGTTCGGGCGGGAATAAAAACTAAAGTGAGAGAAAGCGGGGTTGCCAAATATGCATGATGAAAAGTAGCATAATTACTTGCAAAAAGTAGCGTCAGTTGGAAAAAAGTAGCCCAATATGACATGTAAAATGCAATAATTTGATTATGCTGTTTAAGTATCCGTCTGACTCAGGCAACTTCCTATAAATTACAGTGTGTTAATTATGAAAATATATTATAATAATTTAATTTAGTCTTCTTACATCAATGAAGAGAAAGACTCCGTCCGCTTGTACAATGATGCAATGTTCTGACGGAACGTGATGCAATATCCTTTTTGGGAAGAATTTTCAAAAAGTTTCCTACAAGTGCGAAATTCTCGGTAATACACACACACACACACACACACACACACACATATATATATATATATATATATATATATATTATATATATATATATATGTGGTGTGTGTGTGTGTGTGTGTGTGTGTGTGTGCGCGCGCACGCGGCGAAATCCATGGTTTTGTTTCAGTGTTGAGATATTTCTGCAGGAAAATGGAAGCAGGAGTAGCGACGCTTCGCTCTAATCACTGGAGCATTCTCAAGCTTTATTATATATATATATATATATATATATATATATATATATATATATATATATATATATATATAAGCAAGCAGGAGGGGGCAAGGGTGAACGCCCGCAAAAGCGGGCCGTCCCTGGCGTCCCTCCCATAGAAGAAAAAGAGAGCCAAAATCAAGGTCCAGGGTTTTCGAGATGCCTGGACACTCTGCGTTTGAAAGATTGGAGGTTATAGACAGGAGGAAAGATGGATTGAGGAAGATTGTTCCAGAGTTGACCGGATAAGTAGATGAAAGATTAAAAATGCTGATTAGTCCTTGGGTTAGAGAGTTGGACAGTAAAGGAATAATAATGTGTAGAAAGTCTGGTGCTGCGTGCTCTCTTTAAAGGAGGAGGCATGCAGTTAGAGAGTTCAGAAGAGCAATGTCCGTTATAATAGTGATAGTAAAGAGAGAGTGAGGCAACATTGCGGCTAAGAGAGAGAGATTGAAGACAGTCAGTAAGAGGCGGGGAATTGATGAGACGAAAAGCTTTGATTCCACCCGGTCAAGTACGGTTGTGTGGGCTGAGCCACCCCACACATGAGAAGCATACTCCATACAGCGGCGGATAAGACCCCTGTACAGAGACAGCAACTGAGTGTGGGTGAAGATACTGCGGAGTCGGTACAGCACACCTAACCTCTTAGAAGCTGTTTTGAAAAGAGAGTAGATGTGATCTTTCCGGGAAAGATCACGAGAAAAGGAAACGCCAAGAATGTTAAGAGAAGAGGAAGGATTGTTGAAGGTAACGGGATAGTCATGTGGAAGATTGTGTCAAGTAGACAGATGGAGGAACTGAGTTTTTGAGCATTGGAAGCCACTAGGTTTCCTCTGCCCCAATCAGAGATGGCAGAAAGATCAGAGGTCAGGTGTATCATAGCCGCCCTACGCGAATCTTAGAGTGATTGTTGAGAGGGACGCTTTGCAAAGCCGGTGTAGCAGTGAAGAGTGGTGATAATGTCTCTTTGTTTACGCCTAAACGGCTAGAATAATCTGCACCAAATTTAGTATGCTTATTAATAGAGAAGCATTGAAGGTTTTAATAACACACACGCCCCTCCCAGTCCCCCACCCCATGTGGTACTGTATATAGATTTCGTGCGAGTTAATTATATTTTGTTCAATAAAACTAATAAAGTAAATGTATGTTTTGAGGTTTTGTATTTATTATAGAAAAGTAGCGCGTACACTTAAAATGTAGCCTGCTACTTTTTGAGCTAATTTAAAGCCCCCAAAAGTATCAAGTAGCCCAAAGTGAACAGTTAATAGCGAGAGGGGTTTAAAATTAGCTCAATTTGCGACTTTTAGCCCTATCTGGTAACACTGAGAGAAAGGACACACAGAAGAGAGTTGAAGAAATGTTATGTCTTTGACACCTGAGAACGTCTGGATACAATACAGACCATAGAGAAAATTCTTTGGATAAATAAAAGTTGGTTAAAAAATCTAAGGAAAATAGACCGTTTTTGACATTAAAATTATATTATTGGCGTTTTTCATTAAACAAGACTCAACCATTTTCCTCCTGTCACCATTATCAGCATTAAGAAGAAGATAGGAATTATTAATATTTATATTATGGTCACATTCTAAGCGATGTTTATGTAAGGCTGAGTTATCATCAACAATATTTTGACTATATTTGTGCTGATAAAGATGACGTTTAAAGTCAATGGTCTCACCAATATAACATTTAAAGCAATTCACACATAGGATTTTGTAAACCCCTAGTGTTAGAGACCCGGTCCGATGGTTGGTCTCTTCGTAAAAAAGTACGAGGAGTGCAAGTTAGAAACCGTACGAAGACTGGATGGCAAACTATCACGAAATGACTCGCAACTGAAAGGAACAATTAAAACATCTTTATAATCCTTAGTAGAGACGTTATAGTCCTAAAAAGAAATTTCTATCAGCACCAAGTGATTTTTCAATAAAAATATGGGAAGGTAACCTAATTTAAGAAAGGATTCTTTTATATAAACGAACTCAGTATCCAAATACGAGGAACTGCAAATCCTAAAAACTCTTAAAAGCATATCAATAAGGATGCCTCTCTTTGTAAGGGAACAATGAGATGGAAAGGCACTGAACATAATTAAAGTGAAGTTCCTAGGAACAAGACCTAAATTTTTTTATATACTGTATATATACACACTGTATATATATACTGTGTATATATATATACAACTCAGAATGATACAACTCAGTGTGTAACTATATACAGTGTGTTATATATATATATTATATATATATATATATACTGTCTATAAGCTGGTTGTTAATTTGGAGACTGTGGAATCGAATTCCGGCTCGGTTTTGTGATTTTGGACTGGAGAATTCTAAAACATTTTTGGAAAGTTTAGGGAATTTTGACGCGTCAGAAATTTTGGTAATTTTTAATTCAAGGTAATTTTTAAGGTTTATTAATTTCTTTGGGAAGAGGAAGTGATAAACAGTAAAATTTAATAGGCTTCTTATTTAAACGTTTTCTATGAAAATAAATAAAAAGGTTTTAGATCAAATCTATTTTATTGATTTCAAGTGAATCGTGAATGGACTCTACTTGGCTAAAAATAGGAATTTGCGAGTATGCAAGAAACTTCACATTTTAATAGTATTGATTGCTAAATCTATTTTACATGGGGATTTTCCACTTCACCATTCCGGGAATCTCCTTCTTGTATCATATTGGAGTGAATCATTTGCTGACATCACTAGTTGCATTTTAATTCCTTTTTGTGGCTGCATTTATTCTACACTTTTCTCAAACAGTTAACTTATACAGAATATTTGATTCAAGAATGCGCAGCAGCTGTTCCTTTTGTGATAATTAAAGTGTTGGGAAATTTTAAAAATTCCAAAAAATTTCCGAAAATTTACTGCTCTCAAAATTTTCTAGGGATTTTATAACCCTAGTCTGATTCGGATTCCAAGTTAAGCTGTAGGTCGAAGGTGTGGCGACAAGTCTGACCTTCGTCAGAATGAACAGTTCAGGCAGAAGCGAAAATACCAGGGTAACCACGGCATATATATAATATATGAGCCTTGTGGTATAGTGGCTAGCATAGCTGACTACGAATTCACTGGCCCCTGGTTCATAACCCGGTGACGGCAGGCGGTACGCAGCAAACCCAGCTGTTCATCCTTCCACATAATAAAAGTTGGTTGGTAGACAAATTGGTACCCTGGTACCTAGTGGTTAAGACGCTGGGGCTGCTGATCGGAGGTTGTGAGATCGAGTCCAGGCGAAGACTTTGTAACCTCTGACCGCCTGTGGTGGAAGTTCCATCACGGGCGGTCAGAAGTCACAAAATCTTCGCCCAGACTTGACACTAAAATTATATTATTGCCGTTTTTCATTAAACAAGACTCAACCATTTTCCTCCTGTCACCATTATCAGCATTAAGAAGATAGGAATTATTAATATTTATATTATGGTCACATTCTAAGCGATGTTTATGTAAGGCTGAGTTATCATCAACAATATTTTGACTATATTTGTGCTGATAAAGATGACGTTTAAAGTCAATGGTCTCACCAATATAACATTAAAGCAATTCACACATGGGATTTTGTAAACCCCCAGTGTTAGAGACCCGGTCCGATGGTTGGTCTCGTCGTAAAAAAGTACGAGGAGTGCAAGTTAGAAACCGTACGAAGACCGGATGGCAAACTATCACGAAATGACTCGCAACTGAAAGGAACAATTAAAACATCTTTATAATCCTTAGTAGAGACGTTATAGTTATAACGGATTCGATTCCACGTTTAACTGTAGGTCCAAGGTGGAATGATAAGCTTGAACTTCGTCAGAATAAACAATTCGGGCGGCAGCAAGACCAAGGTAACCAAGGTATATGTATATATATAATAATATAATATAATAATAATAACAAGGGTGTATATATATATATATATATATATATATATATATATATATAATGTAGCACTTAGTATCAATATAACGTATCTGTCATTTTGAAATAATTAAGATACTAGTTATACTCTAATCATATATATATTTATACAATGAATGTGTCATGTTCTTTTTATTAATTCTTAGTTGTAATCATCATCGAATTCATCATTCACTTCATTCTGAAGGCCTTTTAGCAGGTCACTGTATGCCGAACGCTGTTTTTTCTGTAACCCTTTCACAAACTGTTGCAGGACTTTCTTCTCTTGCTCGGAGCAGCCATGACAGGACCCTTCGCTTTTAAATATTTCGGGTGCTATTTCTGCGTAAATAATCAAATAAATTAATTGGTTTTTTATATTTCATTAAAAAGTTAATGAAAATTTTACATTTGTCACGTGACGCTCTTCAATTCCGTGAAATTCAATTTTGCTAACGAGAGGTGTTTAAGTTTTGAGGGTATTGACTTATTTAATTTATTTAGGACTTATTAAGGATAAAATTTAGCATTATAGTCATTATCATTATCATTATCATTTATCATCATTATCATTATCATCATTAGGAGCTAGTCTGTATTCTGTATTCATTTTTTAGTGTCCCTAAGCGTTGACTATTTGACTAGTCATTGTTTAACTTAGATCACTGATATGTGAAATTCTGATTTGTTTACATTAGATTTAGAGTGTCGTTGTAGAATCTATCGTAAAATATTGCAGGTTTAATAAATGAATAAATAATGCGAAAATAAAATGGTGAAATCTCAACAATAATAGCAAGAGTGAGTTCCAATGAGCTGCTTATGTTCATGTTTTCCAAATGAATGTAATGTAAAATTTTATTATTAAAAAATGTAACTCCATGACCAGTGGTGGGCACCGTTAACCAAAAAGTTAACTTCGATAACGATAATCCGTTAACCCCAATTTTTAACTCCGATAACGATAATCCGATAATTTTACTACAAAGTTAACGGAAGTTTAACGATAATCCGTTAACGATAACTATTTCTTTACTAACATTTAAAAAAATCAAGGAAAAAAAAATGTACTGATTACATGTTTTGAAACCCTTGTAACCGCTAACCATTAACTAAATTTTAATTTACCAGAGAATTATTATGGCGGGAACTGAAAGGTAAAATTAAATTTTAGGCACATTTATTAAAGACTATGACACAATGTGCTGGTTGCCCTTCAGAAAGACCAACTTCTCAAAGTTAGGCCCAACTGCCAGTCTTGACCTCTTGGGCCTCCCCAACCTCCCCTTGCGAGATCTGGAAGCAGACTGAAGTTATGGCGGTTTGAATTCATTCGCGGAGCGGTGATCTTCCGTGAATGACTCCTCGCAGTTAACGTGTTAACGGACTTTAACAGACTAAATATCGAGTTATCGGAAGTTAACTGGTCCGATAACGATAAATGGAAATTAACTTCCGTTAATAGTCCGTTAAAAAAAGTTAACTTCGTTAATTAACTGTTATCGGATTAACGCTTTAGTGCCCAACACTGCTCATGACTTGGATTACCTCGATAGGCCCGAGTGGCTTCATGTTTTCCAAATGAAATGTAATGTAATGTAATCCCTCTCAATATTTATGACTTTTAGAAATAAGTTAAAAGTTTTAACATTTTTCCATGAATTTACCAAACAATGAACACATTTAAATCAAATTAAATTAACATCTGATTAATGTTGTACGTATATACCCTACATACACTATCTATATGAAACCATTTCCCATTTTCAGTGGGGTGGGCACGTCGCTTGAGCTCGGGACTGAAAACACTCAAATCAGTTACGAGCACAAAATATACAAAGATATCGCCTCTGGGAATAAGGTATCATACCAACTTCAGGAATCCAGTGTTATCTTTTTTGACAAAGTTGGGGGTTATACCTGTAGAGGTACGTCAAGCCAGACCAGCGTCTCCATTTACACATCCTTCCATCGTTTATTAAATCTTACTTTACTTCTCACTATTATACTCGTACACCATTTTTCACAAGTCTGTCATTATTTATTCTCTTATTATTTATTATTTATACTCCCCATATGATCATACCAACGTAGCATACAGCATTATCCTCTATCATCCTTTCCAATGACTTTCCCAAACATTCTCATTTGACATCCGTTTTGCAACGATCGGAATTCTTAAATCATCTACCTCAACTTTTCTCACCTTTTGACAGTGAACTATCATGCCATGATGCCAAACAAGTGTTTCACATCCATACATCAGTGTTGGCATCTTCGTGCAAACCTCTTGCTGCATCTACACTCATACACTTCATTCTACCAGGGGTTTTATGCCCATGACCTGCTTGCCCTGCTTCACTTTATTTTCAGTTTCCAATATACTCTTACCTCTTTTGTCAATTTCAGCAGACACACTACGTAAATACAACGTTGTATTCAGGTTGAATCTTGGTCATGTCAGAAAGTGACGTTGTACTGACGGAGTCACAACGTAAAACTTAAACGTTATATTGCAACGTTGATACAACGTTGCACAATGACGTTGTATACGCGTGAAGTACAAGTAAACTTCTGACGTAAATTTTTGTCCGTAGCATAGATGTTGTCTGCACGCGAGGTTTTACATCCATAGCATACATAGTTTCGTATTACATTATTCTTTGTTTCAAAATTGTAACGGAGTTACATATGGCATACTACTATTTCAAATAGGGCGCCTTTGTTGGATCAAATTCTATCCTTGAGACGTTGAGACAACGTTGTATCTACCTGAAGTTTACGTAATATCACAACATTGTGAAGACGTAACTGAGACCACACAAATTTACTTTGTATCTACGTCACAGTGCTAAAATGCAACCTTGTGATAACGTTGTATCTACGTAAAATTGTTAATTGGAATCAAACACCCAAATGTTTAAATTTTTTTACAATCTCTAAATTTTCCATTCACTACAAATCACACTGTGATTCTCCTCCTTTCTCAACGACAGGAACTTTCCTTTTATTTACATTCACTTACAGTAATCTCCTTTTACATAATATGTCTGCAAAATTTATCACTGGCTCTCTTTAATTCATTATCTGATTCACGCAGAAGCATCACGTCATCAGCAGCCATTATCTGCGACAGTAAAACTGTGACATTAAAACTGACCCAGTCAACCAACTCACCCTTAACTCTTTCGCAAGCATTGCCACCCACGTAAAACCTTTTTGTTTTATTAATTCGAAGGAATGGGTCCCTTTCCTTCCCCATCTACCCACCTTCATAATACAGAGGGGTCAAAAAAGTCACTGTCGTACAACTCACCATGAACCCTTTCCAGCCTTGAATCGCAGTCAGAATCACTGTAGTCTATAATACATTTTACCACATTCTCCGACTTTTCTGGTGATGCCAAAATGTCATCAATTTCTTTAGAGTTCAAACTGGGTAGATATTGACCCATGGAAAGGGACAGCCACAGGGTCACGAGAACCAGTTGCAAGAGAAGAGACGCAGACATTTTCCTGAAAAATTTGCATTTAACTTATCAATTAGTTAAAGAGTTTTAAAGGTATTCTCTGACATTGCTAGTGCAGGAAGTTCAGTGGGTAGCACCGTTTCCCTATAAGGGAAGTGAAGAAGACACTGAGGTCAGGGGTTCGACTCGAAGATGGTGCAGGTAATAATAATCTAGAAGTTAGTTCAATGGACCACGTTAGTTGGCCTGAGTGTTGTGCCAGCCAGTTTCTGGTCTTCCTCGGTGATTATCATCATCTAGGAGGAGATTGAGACACCAATCGATCAGAGAAGTATTACGGGAGGGGGGGGTGGACGTTAGGCGAGAGACAGGGGGTTCTGGAACTCCCGTTTCTCCTGTCAATGTTCTCCTTAGCTGATCTTTTTTCGTCTCTTATCTACCCTATGAGCAGTCCAGCATGCTCTCAAACACACACTTCTCCCTCTATTCTTTACCATTATACTGTACATGCATTTTACACACTACACAATCTTTTCAAAATATATATATATATATGAAAATTATTTCACGAAAGTGACACGTGAAAAATATTTATGATGAATAAAACCACGAAGGGAAAAGAAACACAAAGTGGTGCTCAAGCGCTTTCGTCTAATGACATCTTCAGTGTTCCTGAGGATGTCATTAGATGAAAGCGCTTGAACACCACTTTGTGTTTCTTTTCCCTTCGTGGTTTTATTCATTATATATATTTAAACTGGCATTATCAACCTCGGATACCTTGATTTTGGCTCTCTCTCTCTCCTTCTTTCTTATAAAGCAGAGTATTTTGGGGGGGGGGCCTGCTCTTGGCCACTCCTTTCAACATAAAGAAAATGCTCCGACATTCCGGAATATAAGTTTTGCTTTTTTGAGTTAAAATCTAGGTTCTCTGATGTCATCAATGTCTCAAACACTGATCCGTTAACATTAATATTAATAATAATGTTAACAGCTACATTAGCAATAATTTTAACGATAATGTTAACAGTCATATTAACAGTAATGTTAACGATAAAGCTGAAGATAACGTTAATGATAATGTTAATAATAGCGTTAACAATGATGTTAATGATAGTGTTAACGATAAAATTAACGACTACTTTAACGATCAATTTATCGATCATGTTAAATATAATGCCAACGACAATAAAAAAATGTTAATATTAAAATAGTGAAATTAACCTTAAAACCACAATTTTTTTACTTATTTCAAGAACGCAGAACTTATGCATTAACCTCATTAAAATGGCTTACAACTACTTTTAAACCTTTTATTCATTGTTATCCTTTGAAAATGGGATTCTTTTGGGGGGCGGAGGGGGGGGGGGGAGAAGAAGATTCGTTTGAAGTTTCCTAATTAACAAAATATTGTATAACGAAGTTTGTTATATCGGTTCACTTCCTGAATAATACATTTCAAGAAAATCGAAATAATTCATATGCGCTCATTTCAACAGGATTTAGTAGCGTGCATTATCTATATACAGGGTGTTCAAAAAGAAATTTTTACACTGAATAAGAAGACATTACTTTTATTATAACTTATAATATTACGGTAAATTACAGTGCAATAATAAAAATAAAAGTTAAAATGAAAATTGAGGGAGAGTCGAAGTAAGTTGAAACTTCTTTTCTCGTCTCCAAGAAGAGCTGAAGTTCACCCGACTGTATATACAGGGTGTCCCATAAGTCCGGTCTCATAGGAAAATTTATTTTAAATTAAAAAACTAAAACAAATGTTCAAATTGGTGCCTTGTTTTGGGACCTTTTTCTTTTTGTTGTAGGTAGAATAACACGCAATGGCTAATATGGAAGTAGGTTACCGCCTTCTCCTGAGTAGTGTAACGCACTTCCATATTAGCCATTGAGTGTTATTCTACCTGCAACAAAATAAAAGGTCCCGAAACAAGACATCAATTTGAACAATTGCTTTAGTTGTAATGTATTACGTTTGTAAATTTAATTTAAGATAATTTTTTCTATGAGACCGGACTTACGGGACACCCTGTATATGGATGGCACAGAAATCTTTATTTCTAGCTCGAGTAGGCCTATGAATACATGGATACTTGGATTTTTACATCCAGCGCGTTTTTGTCCATTACCCAAAGGTGAAAATAAACTTTATTAAAATTTTCTTTATCTTTCTACAAAGGTGCAATTTCGGGAAATAAGTTCGCCTAGAAATCTGAAATTTTTAAAAGGCATAAAAAGTCATTAATTACTGATAATTGGGTTTCGGTTTTGGAACTCTCTCTCTCTCTCTCTCTCTCTCTCTCTCTCTCTCTCTCTCTCTCTCTCTTTTAATACTTTAGTTTGCTCTAACTTCCATATCCTTGAAAGCACCTTTTTTTTTTATTAAAAAATGTACACATGTACAATCAGTTCATAAAATCCTGTCCCTACACTGTATGTTTCTGATGATAGTTATCGATGGGAAATATGATGGATTTTCCGGACAGGACTTTTTTTTTTAGCAGATTGTGTGTGTGTGTGTGTGTGTGTGTGTGTGTGCGCAGAGAGAGAGGGGGCGCGGGCGGTATAAACAGGTACTTAAGAAAGTACATGTTATCGGCAGGTCATATTTCTTAACTCGGTTAAAGCATTTTTGAGAAACTGTGATTTGAACTCAATCTTCGCCAGTGAGGTTTCATGGTTGAAAAGAGAAAATAATGTGGAAAAGAAGGAAGATAAAAGACAAAGAGCGAAATGCTGTCAGTACGGAAGCTAAATAATGCAGGTAACAGCACAGTCTTACAAGACTAACTTCAACTGTATTCAAAGACATAAACTCAGCAAACAAACGTTCATAAACGTTTATGAAACGTCTATAAAACGTTCATAGATGTTTGTAAAACGTCTGTGAAACGTTCATAAACGTTTATGGAATGTCTATGAAGCGTTGGTAAACGTTTATGAAACGTCTATAAAACGTTCATAGATGTTTGTAAAACGTCTGTGAAACGTTCATAAACGTTTATGGAATGTCTATGAAGCGTTGGTAAACGTTTATGAAACGTCTATAAAACGTTCATAGATGTTTGTAAAACGTCTGTGAAACGTTCATAAACGTTTATGGAATGTCTATGAAGCGTTGGTAAACGTTTATGAAACGCCTATGAAACGTTCATAGAGGTTTATGAAACATCAATGAAACGTTCGTAAACGTTTACGAAGCACCTATGAAACGTTCATAAATGTCTATGAAACGTATAGGAAACGTTCATAAATGTCTATGAAACGTATAGGAAACGTTCATAAACGTTTTAATACACGACAATTGTTTCAACGGAAATGCTATAAAACATTATTTTTAAAACCATAATTATTGATTTTAAAATTCCTGTACAGTTCTTTTACTGAACAAGGTCAGGTCATATATAGGTCATATATATAGGTCAACGCTATAGTGTATAATAATAGTAATAACGTCTGGGGTTCTTTGAACGTCTTCGTAACATCAAAGGTCATTCGACAGAGGGGACCATCCACAGATTTACCTACGTGGGTTCCTGGGTTCCAAACGATCTACGGGGCCTCACAACATCATCGGAAAACTGATAACAGTCACGCAAAGAATGACTTCTCAGAATCAACGTCACTTAACTTCACTGATCTAACGGGTAGTGGTGCTACGATATGGCCAAGGCCTAGCCCGCAATAGTGTTTCTAGCTTGTTTTGCACGTAACTAAAGACCGTAAAACATTTATATTATCACTGGAAATGAAATCGTGAACTGTACTTACATTATTACAAAAAATGATAAAATGAAAATGAACGTGGAAAATGTAGGTCAGAACCTGAAAACCCAAATTGAACTAAATAATAAAGTAAGAAGTCTCGCTTATATACCTCAAACACAATTACATAATCATCTTAGTCAAATGTAAATATTATAACATTGTTTACGTTGGCAATTAGCTTTATTATACGATATTGAGCTAATTTTCACACAACAGAATGCGGTACACGTAGGTCGTAGAGGTTGTGTTACCACAGCTGGTTATATATATATATATATATATATATATATATATATATATATATGATGCAAACTCACAGGTAAAAAGAAAAATGATTCCAAGGTCTTTCGTGTATTCAGAAATACACCTCGTCAGGGAATGAAGGGAGAAGGCGAGATGACGAAAATATATACATATGTACAATGGGACAGAAACATAAATGATTAGCACATGATTAACAAGAGTTGATTAAAGGCAAAGGGTATTTTAACACGATATTGTTATTGAAATTATTTTTAAAATGGATAAATGCACATTCTAGAATATTTCTTTCAATTATATCTGTGTTTTTAACGAGCCCTCAGCCCATATATATATATATATATATATATATATATATATATATATATGCTTGTGGGTGTGAGTGTAAGTCTTTTCTTCCTTCCATAAATGAAAGCCAAGGTGGCAACAATTTCAACTATTTAAATTCACTAATGACGCTCAGTTGGCATGGAACCTGAAGTATAAAACTTCAGAATCTCGTTCATTATGTCGTCAAGGCTTGTCAAGGTCAAGGACGTTTTCGACACTAAAAGTAGTTTTGTAATTAGAGAAACATTTCATAATTAATTAACATTAATTAACATTACACATCTTTAAAGACAAAATAATGATGTGAACAATATTTGGTCATTTTAAATGTCCAATATGATACGAATTATGGAGTAAGATAACCCTGTTCCTAAAAAAGTTTTATTCAGTGGGAGGAGCCTACTCTTAAAAACTTTTATATATAAGTTGCGAATCAGTTACACATTTGAACGTAACTTCTGCGTAACACTGATTCAATGCGCAACATTAGCGTAACTTTTCCAGCTTTAAAGAGAGTAAGGCTCTTTTCCTCTAGTTTGTTTCGTAACTTTTTGTTGTTTAAGGAGTAAGACCATTAACCAATATTTCGTTCCGTAACAATTCCGTACTTTTCGTTGCTGTTTTTCTACCTCTTATTTGCGTAACTTTGGCGTAACGTTTTTAACAATAAAAGCTACAGTGTATATGGATGCTTCTTCATAAATATAACCCATAAATTCCAATAAATTCCCATAATTTCCCATAATTTCCCATAATATGCATATTATAAAATTGGGATTGTAATGAAAATCAGATAAATACACTGGAAAAGAAAAAGCGACAAAAAATCTGTTGTAAGAAATGTGGATTTAATTTCATTAATATTAAATTATGTGCCATATTATGCAAACTAACACGCTATAATACACACACACACACACACACACACACACACACACACATATATACTAGAAAGTTTGAAGCCGAGAAAATTGCGACATTTTGAAATTTGAATGACCTAAATTCAGTCGTTATTCAAAATAACGAGTGAATTCACTCTATAAAGGCTCATTTTGGTTTTGAAGTAGGCTATGAAGCAATGATATTTATTTTTAAATACATATAACGTGTAGATGGCGCTACGGTGCGAAAAGCGTTTCCCTTTAATGAAATTTTCAATTTGAGACAAAATTTTAAATTAATATGAAATTAAATAAATAATTTGAGCAAATAAATAAATAAATAAACAATTGAATGAAAATCGTAGTTTTCGTTGTTTTTTAGTGTATCAATAATGTTATAGTGTTCCATTAGTCGTGATAGGCATGATCTGCCTGACCGAAATCCATGTGGTTATCATTTAATTTTTTCCAAGTTCCCAAAAGTCATACATTTTTTCTCTAACTACTCTTTTATATACAGTATTTTGGTGAGATGAGATGTAAGCGACACTGGCCTATAGTTTTTAGCCTCGGATCGATCTCCTCCTTTACATATTGGAACTACGTTCGCTCTCTTCACGATACTCGGTATTTCTCCCGTGTCTAGTGATCGCTTCCATATCCATATAGGAGCTTAGCGATTTCATTCTAACAATTTTTTATTAGTGTGGCATTCCATTTGTTCGGGCCTGCTACTGAGTGTGTTTTTAGTTTCCCTATAGCTTGTTTGATATCATCTGTCGTGAAGTCAAAGTCCGTTATACTTCCTCTTGTAATTGTTCTTCAAAGAACACGTTTCTATCGCATATTAGTTTATTAGTTTTGGGGATACTGAAAGATGATTCATACTGAGCTCTTAATATTTCAGCTATTTCTTTTAGATTATTGGTTAAAACACTGTTTTCATTTTTCAAAGGTCCGATAGTCCCGTGATTTTTCGTCTTCCGTTTCGCAAAAGGAATAAAGAAAGTTTATTATTTGAAATTTTGAATTTTAGTGTTGTTACAAAGTAGGTAATTAAGTATACAAAGAAAACCAGAAAATTACGAATTTGTGCTTTTCAGAATTTTATTTTTAGTTCTAGGCGAACTTTTATTCGAAACTGTACATACACTATTGCATTCACCTGCAGACATAAATAAATTGGTAAATGCGATAAGTATTATCAAGATTTATGAACGTGTTTACATGTAAACAGCAAAATATACTTACAGATTAGAAGGTTATTCGTTTAAAGTTTTACCAACCAACTAAATTTGTAAATAAATAAAGAAATAAATGTCATGAGAAGGAGGGGGATCTACAGCTTTACATGGGATCCGAACCAGGGGTGTCGCTACCTCATCTACGAATGTGTGGTTCGGGATTTTTAACCTTCTTCGTAACCTCAAAGGTCATGTGATGGAGGGAACCTACAAGTTTACGTGGAATCAAAACCATATAAGGGTCACTACATCATCTGAAAGAAGAGAATGGCTACTCATCCAACTAATGCTTAAAACTTGTGATCTAACGGGAAGCAGTGATGTGACGTGGCAACGCCGTAGCCCAAAATAAAAATGTAAATGATAATAAACGGAATGTTAATAATAAAAACAAAAATAAAAAAATACGGACAGTCCCCAACATACGTCGGGGATGCGTCCCCACGAAAACGCCACGTATCTCGAAACCTTTTTCCCATAGACCACCATATTATAATGGAAGATGCGTTCCAAGTCCAAAATTTTAAACCCATAATTTGCTAAATAATAAATATATGTTTACATTTACGGATATATCTTATTTAAAATATACAAATATATGGTTTTATATATATATATATATATATATATATATATATATATATATATATATATCGTAAAGAACGACGCTTGTATAGGAGATATTCCGCGCAAGACGAGAGAGAGAGAACGGAACAAATGAAAAAATCGGGTTCGATTCCCAGGTGGTTACCTCATTTTTTCATTTGTTCCGTTCTCTCTCTCTCGTCTTGCGCGGAATATCTCCTATACAAGCGTCGTTCTTTACGTTATTTATACTGCGTGTTCTTTGCAGTTGAATGTATATAATGTTACGGCATGCGAGAGGTGCCCCCTTGGGGCATTGGTTTCTGCGAGTATGTAGAAGAATTACGGCATTTGGAAGAGTGAGGTCCATGGTGTAATGGTATCGCGTCTGACCCGCAATCGGAAGATCCCGGGTTCGATTCCCAGGTGGTTACCTCATTTTTTCATTTGTTCCGTTCTCTCTCTCTCGTCTTGCGCGGAATATCTCCTATACAAGCGTCGTTCTTTACGTTATTTATACTGCGTGTTCTTTGCAGTTGAATGTATATAATGTTACGGCATGCGGGAGGTGCCCCCTTGGGGCATTGCGTTTCTGCGATAGAAGAATTACGGCATTTGGAAGAGTGAGGTCCATGGTGTAATGGTATCGCGTCTGACCGGCAATCGGAAGATCCCGGGTTCGATTCCCAGGTGGTTACCTCATTTTTTCATTTGTTCCGTTCTCTCTCTCTCGTCTTGCGCGGAATATCTCCTATACAAGCGTCGTTCTTTACGTTATTTATACTGCGTGTTCTTTGCAGTTGAATGTATATAATGTTACGGCATGCGGGAGGTGCCCCCTTGGGGCATTGGTTTCTGCGAGTATGTAGAAGAATTACGGCATTTGGAAGAGTGAGGTCCATGGTGTAATGGTATCGCGTCTGACCGGCAATCGGAAGATCCCGGGTTCGATTCCCAGGTGGTTACCTCATTTTTTCATTTGTTCCGTTCTCTCTCTCTCGTCTTGCGCGGAATATCTCCTATACAAGCGTCGTTCTTTACGTTATTTATACTGCGTGTTCTTTGCAGTTGAATGTATATAATGTTACGGCATGCGGGAGGTGCCCCCTTGGGGCATTGGTTTCTGCGAGTATGTAGAAGAATTACGGCATTTGGAAGAGTGAGGTCCATGGTGTAATGTATCGGTATCGCGTCTGACCCGCAATCGGAAGATCCCGGGTTCGATTCCCAGGTGGTTACCTTCATTTTTTCATTTGTTCCGTTCTCTCTCTCTCGTCTTGCGCGGAATATCTCCTATACAAGCGTCGTTCTTTACGTTATTTATACTGCGTGTTCTTTGCAGTTGAATGTATATAATGTTACGGCATGCGGGAGGTGCCCCCTTGGGGCATTGGTTTCTGCGAGTATGTAGAAGAATTACGGCATTTGGAAGAGTGAGGTCCATGGTGTAATGGTATCGCGTCTGACCGGCAATCGGAAGATCCCGGGTTCGATTCCCAGGTGGTTACTTCATTTGTTCCGTTCTCTCTCTCGTCTTGCGCGGAATATCTCCTATACAGCGTCGTTCTTTACGTTATTTATACTGCGTGTTCTTTGCAGTTGAATGTGTATATATATATATATATATATATATATATATATGTGTGTGTGTGTGTGTGTGTGTGTGTATATATATGGTTATTTATAAGGTTATATATATGGTTACATATATGGTTAATAATTAACCAATTACAATATTATATATGATTAAAGTAAAGTTTCAGATGAAAAAGACTTCCTGCTACACTCACCAAGGATTCAGGGAAAGGCTGCGTGTCATGAATGGAATGGGGAAGAGGGAGGGTTGGGGGAGTTATTGGGTGGAAGAGAGATTTGGAGGATCACCTTCGTCAGAGGCATTCTTTTTTGATTCTAATTCAATCAATTCAGCATCAGTTGAAGACTTTTCTATTATCACAAGTATGCTTAAAATAAGTGTTCAAAATACAGCGTGGGGTCAGGAGGGTTTGACCCCCAGACCCAGATCTACACGGGACCCACGGAAATGTGCTGTCCAAGGGGACCCAGGGTGGGTCCTGTAAAACTCCCTGTAAACTAAAGCTTTCAAGTTTTAATTTATATGAAACAATTTATATATGAACCCCCCCCCCTGCCCCCGCCCCCTGTATTTCGAACAGTGCTTGAAAACATATTTCTGCGCTTGGTCATCAATCCAGAGGTTAGTGAGCTTCTCCATCTTAACAATCGTCGGATTCTTATTCACAGTCATCAACCGAGAAGCAGTCAAAGGTGTAGTAACCGACTTAGCACAATCTTTTGTTTTAGTCTTGTTCTTAAAAATTGTGCGCACTGTTGTTGGAGGAAGTTTCAATGAAACAGCGATTTCGGTTCCACGCTGTCGTGACTCAAAGCGTCTTATCACCTCGTCTTATCTACAACGTAATGGCACGATTAGATTTCATAACATCCTTTTTTAGAAGCCACATTTAAACCATTTTGTTAAATTATGCTCAATTTATTTATTAATTTATTAAATTTATTCGCAATAATAAAATTATAAAAAATTAATGCTAATTTCACTTGAATAATTTCACAGCGTCAGACCGTTTTAACACACGCAGACGCCAGCGAACAACTTGCTTGGTTGGAATGCGGGGAAGCGTCGCTCATCGAATCTCGCATGACCAGAATGTTCTCGAATGAATTTTGCTGTTTGAGGAAAAAGACGTATAACCAAAATTTCAGCGACGTACGAGTCGTCCCTAATTTGTTGACTACGAAACATCCTATTTCGAGACAACATATCTCGGGGACTATCCGTAATTTTCCCAAAAAATATAATGGAATTTCTTGGCGATATTAACTAATTTCAACATATGATTAAATGGTAAATATATACGATCTGCGCAGTTTATCCATTCCATGGAGACAAATTTCCTAAAATTCTTGGGTTTGAATACCAGAAATTTGTAAGTATAAAGTCATTTAAGACAAAATAATTTGTGAGGTAAATAAAATTATTTCCGCCTCTCTCTCTCTCTCTCTCTCTCTCTCGCTCTCTCTCTCTCTCTCTCTTGCAAAATCTATCTATTACTAATTCCTATTCTAAGAATGTAATCCAGAAACCAGAATTGAAACCACATTTCGATTCTTTGTTTTGTCTTATAATGACTGTTACTGGACAGAATCCTTTCTGGGGTAAATTTATAAAGGCAGTAAAAGGTCCATTGAAAGCGACCAAAAGCGGTTCCAAGCAGTTTGAAGTGGTCCCGAACTTCCGATAAGAACGTTCAATTTAGTGAAAGGTCCGGAAATCCTTAATCTGAGATTGAGAATTTTGTTTTTGTAAAAGGATTTTACTGAAAGAAAAGTTAATTATTTTTTTTGTTTTGTTTGTTTTTCTAATTCCTGTTGGTTGTACAGATGCACTTTAAGTACTTTTTTAGAGTATTTGGAGTACGTTAGAAGTACTCCAGATATCATTCACCCATACTCACAACACACATCCACTCACATTCACCCCCACATCCATATATATATATATATATATATGAAAATTATTTCACGAAAGTAACACGTGAAAAATATTTATGATGAATAAAACCACGAAGGAAAGGAAACACAAAAAGGTGCTCAAGCGCTTCTAATGACATCCTCAGGAACACTGAAGTACATAAAAGGTTACGGCCTATATATAGGTTACAGAAAAAACAAAAAAAAAAAACAATAAATAAATAAATAAATAAATAACATACATACACACAAACATATATATATATATATATATATATATATATATATATATATATATATATACACATACATATCTATACTATCTATACATACATACAGGGCGTCCCAAAAAAATGTATACACACTTTAAATAATTATAAAGGCAGTGTTTATTAAAATACATTTCATTTTCAAAATGTAATAGAATCTACAGACATTATTTAATTGTTTTGTCAACGCCTGTTTTCAAACTGACGTCCGTTCTGGTCCAGGCACTGCTGATAACGCGAAGCAATGGAATCGCAAACATCACGAAACATTTCGTTTGGTATTTGTGTGCATTCTCGTTCAATGGCTGCTCTCAATTCAGCGACTGTTGCAGGTTTTATAGCGTAGACTTTGTCTTTTAAGTATCCCCATAAAAAAAAGTCTAGTGGTGTGAGGTCTGGTGAACGCGGAGGGTATTCTACGAAACCCCTTCGTCCAATCCACATCCACATCGTGCCAAGTACCACTCGCAATACTCCACTCTTCGGTCCGGATCATCTTCATTAATAGCATGGACTAATCTTGGAATGTAACTTTTCCATTGACAGCGCTTCAAAATGCGTTGGGCAGACGATTCTGAAATTCCTACCTCACGACGACTCGCTTGCCGCACAGATTTTCTTGGACTTTGGTGATACGTTTCCAGTACTCTTTCTTGCTTTGTGGGGCTTGTCGATGTCCGTGGTCTTCCGGAACGCTTCTTGTGGACATTCTGAACAGTTCCATCGGCTTCAAACTTATCTCTAATTCGAGTGATGGTAAGTCGCGTTGGTGGATCTGTTTGAAACTCCCTCCTAAACTGTCTTTGCACTTCAACTGCGTTTTCACACTTCCAGTAGCATTTTAGAATGAATTTCCTTTGTTCAAAGCTTAGTCTGACTGCCATTATTAATTCTAATGGGTTTAACTTGGAAAGAAAGAAACATCAATTGAGCTATCAGCTGTTAAAGTGTGTATACATTTTTTTGGGACGCCCTGTATATATACTGTGTGTATATATAACTTTCGGTTCTGTACAAGTGAAGCTAAAGACACTCTCTTTCGTACTTTCTGCAGTAATATATACGGAAAGCAACTGTGGGTGAATTATAAAAAAGGTTCTGGCAGAACCATAAGTTTGCTGTACAACAGGTCTTTTAGACTCTTGCATAAATTACCCCCGAGATGTTCAGCTTCGCAAATGTTTGCTACCCGCAATGTCCCGAGCTTCCCGGAGGTAATAAGACGTGCTCAACACAGTCTAATACAAAGAATTAAAAAATCAACCAACCCGATCATCCAAGCTATCCATGAGTCCTGCCCTTTATCCTCTAAGCTATGGACTTTTTGGTACGAAAACGTCTGTCTGTAGCTCCACTTAACTTCGACATTACTGTATTATTTCTAATCAATTGTATATATTTTTATCCTTAGTGTGTGAACTGTCATTGTATTAATAATATTTGTCATATGGACTATAGTCTGCCAATAAACCTTTTCATTTTCATTTCATATATGGGCGGTATGGAGCTCTTTGTTAAAAATTGTTTAACTCTTCATATTTCCACTTAAGCTATGAATCGCTGATTATAATAATAATAATAATAATAATAATAATAGAGTGGCACTCAAAAGTATTCGTATATAGAAATATTTGTTATAGTCGTCCTTATTTTTTCTACCATGTATAGGATAGTTATGAAAAGTTTACCGTTCGTTTGCAAAAATTTAACAAATGAAAAAATTAGTTTAACTCCAACAATTAATGTAAAACATCAAAGAATTTGAGGAAAATAATAAAAAGTTAAAATGCAAAAGTTTTCGTACATTTACTTACAAAATTATTTAATACTTTGTGTGTCCATCTTACGCTTGAAGAATTTAAAATTTTTATTAGTAGTTGGCTGTTTATTGATTAGAGACTGTTGGCAAGTCTGAATTCTGGAATTTTCTCTGTGAATCTTTATGAAAGATGGATGACTGTACAAACCATTAGTAATCAATGGGTCGTCGTGATAAAGACACGTCCACTGATCTTAAGAGATCTGTTATTAACGCACACAGTCTGGAAAGAGTTATAGGAAGATAGAAGAAAAACTTCAAATTCCATTTACGACGGTTGCTGCAGTTATAAAAAATTTAAAAGTTTTGGAACAGTCAAAACTTTACCAAAGTGTGGACGACCTTGCAAGATTTCAGAACAGACAGATTGAAAGAATGGCTGCTGCGAATGCACGAGTGACTGCAGGTGATATTTGCCAAACTAAGATCGATGTCCATCCCTGAACTCTACGTTGTACAATGAGAAAGAATGATATTCATGGAAGAGTTGCACGAAGAAAACGTCTGCTACGAAAAGCGTACAAAGAAGCTCGTTTAAAGTATGCCATATAACAACGAAATGATGGGTTTGCATTCTGGAAGAAACTTCTCTGGACGGACGAGACCAAAGTTGAATTATTGGAGAACAACGAGCAACGGTATATTTGGCGAAAATCAAATACTGCATTCGAGTTAAGAAACATCCTTCCTAGGGTTAAACATGGTGGTGGTGTTAGTTTGCTTGTTTGGGGATGCTTTAGTGCTTCTGGTTCAGGAAAGTTTGTTGTCATCAATGAAATCTTAAATTCAAAGAAATATCAGGAAATTTTAGAGAAAATGTATTGCCTTCAGTTCGGGAGTTGCGAATGGGTCGCAATTGGGTACTGCAACAAGGCAATAATCGAAAACGTGAAAGTAAGAGCACCATGGAATGGTTTCAACTAGTGCTGTACCGATTTCAGAAGTTAGCCGATGCCGATTCCATTAAAAACTACCGATACCGAACCATGAAAAACAGCCGATGCCGATTCTTTGCCTATATTGTAAAAAATCAATTTCCTTCATAAATTTTAAATCTAACGTGAAAATTTTCACTTTTCATATATTTACATTTCAAATTTCTTTAAATGCTTTTCCTTAGCTCACTCCACAATATACAGTACCAGAATTTGTTAGTCATATACGGTAGCTAAAATGATATTAAATAGTTTTATTACTCAGTAAATGATAAAATAATTTTAGGTTAGTTTCATAAATTGCCAACCAATATTTAAAGTAATTGGTTTTCCTTATGTTGAAGGTATTTTCTTTCTTCAACAATGTCAACAACAACAAAATTTTTCATTAAAATGTCAAATCCCTGATAGCCAATTTAAAAAAAAAATGGATATATAATTTGGGTTTTATAAAATTATAAAAATATTTAAAATAAAGTCAACATAAGAAGATGGTTTAATATATAAATTATAAAGTACAGCGTAATATAGAATTATTATTAATAAAGAGTAGGAGATTACAATAATTTATAATATTTAGAGATTAGCTAGTTAGAGAAAGTGTAAATATATGGGCAACTTAACTTATTAAGCTTTGCCTTTTTCGTGAATGTAAAATAGTTTTATATAATTTTATATAATTTTATATAATTTTATATAATTACACTTTGAAATGAGTATAAATTATCATAAATAGAGTTTCCTGTTTGTTCAATGTTCTATAAATACAGATTTTGATTTGTAATGAAAATGTTAAAATTTCAAATAATCGGTGAGAGAATCGGCTAAATTTGGCCGATGCCGATACCGATTAATCGGTACACCACTAGTTTTAACAAAAGAATTTCAAGCTTCTCGATTGGCCCAGTCAAAGCCCAGATCTCAACTTAATCGAGAATTTATGATTTGATTTTAAAAAAGGTGTCCGCAAGAGAAACCCTTCGAATCTGAATGAATTACAACAATTTAGTTCAGAAGAATGGACTAAATTTCTACTGAGACGTCGAAATCGTGCAGAAAAATACCCAAAGAGAATCACTGACGTCATTCAAGGAAAAGGTGGACACACAAAGTATTAAATAATATTGTAAGTAAGTGTACGAAAACTTTTGCATTTTAATTTTTCTTTATTTTCCCCAAATCCTTGGATGTTTTATATAGGGTGTCTCATAATACATGCAACCTATGTCACTGCTAATAATTCTGCCAATATTAATGTTCTCGTTCTATTTTTTCAGATTTGAAGAGAGGAGACGATAACAACTAATAATTATCAATCAAAATGCCTTGGACAAAGGAGGAAAAAATATTTTGCGTCACTACTTATTTGGAGACGAAATCATTCAAAACTGTGCAAGCGAAATTTCGCAGGAAGTTCAACTTCAACAATTATCCCAGAAAAGCCAAATTTATCGTTGGGCACACAAATTTCAAGCCACAGGATCAGTAAACAATCTCAACAAGAAAGCAGAAACACCCAGATCTGGCAGGAAGGTGACTGCAAGATCGCCTGACAATGTGAATGCGGTGAGAGATTCTGTCGGAAGGAGTCCGAAAAAGTCAATCCGAAGACGTTGCCAAGATCTGGGTCTTTCACGTGCGTCAGTGCAAAGAATCTTGATCAAGGATCTTCAGCTGTACCCATACAGGATCCAGATCAAGCATAAACTCACACCAGCTGACATGGCAAAGCGTGTTGTGATGTGCCGGTGGTTCGAGAACAAGATCGAAGAGGATCCTGACTTTCCCGAGTGGTCTCCGCATTCACCCGATCTGAACCCCCCAGATTTTTATCTCTGGGGGTTCTTGAAGGACCACGTGTATGAGAATCGTCCTCAATCCATTGCTGAACTGAAAGTGGCCATCACCCAGAAGATTCGTGCCATCAGGAAGGAAGAGTGTGTCAGGGTGATTGACAACTTCGCTCTTCGGCTTCAAGTGTGTCTGCAGCGCAACGGCGGTCGTTTGGAACATGTGCTCTAATAAATGTATCCTTTGATCTAGAGACCTCAAATCTTCAGTTTTTAATTGTTATCATATCAGCTTCCAGGAAATGTAATCTTTTTTGGAGTTTATTTTCTGAGTAATAAATTATTATCATGTCAATGGGTTCCATCTATTTTGAGACACCCGGTATTATACTCGTATGTTGGAGTTAAATTAATTTTGTTATCTGCTAAATTTTTTCCAAAAGAACAGTAAACTTTCCGTAACTATCCTGTGCACAGTAAAAAAGATAAAGACGATATATAATATATATATATATTAGGGTGATTCAAAAAAATCAGTTTTTTTTTTTAATTGTTCAACCTGTATTTTTGTTCCCTATGACAAAAACGTAGTGTATGCCAAATTTGGTGAATTTTAAATAAAATTTACTATGTGCTACCAGGCGTCAAAGTTTCCCTCTTTTTCAATTTGTTTGTTTTTACAACTTATGATTTTATGTTTAATTGTTTATATTTCAGAATTTTTAATTAATGGTTTATACTAGCTTGCTTTTAATTGTTGCTTGGAACTCGTAATTTTGATACCAATTAATTGATTATGGAAGCTAGGCCTAACTCACCATCACCCAGTTGCTCATTTGGGAGAAGTTCTACAAGAAAAGAAACTGAAGTATGGCTAATTGGGCACCCCTCTTCAGTACTAAAAACATCCGTATTACCATCAGAGAAGGAAATGATGGCCCTCTTCATGCACTACAGAAATATTAAAAAGCAAGATATTAGAGAATCATGCTGCTCTACTGCAGATGATGTGCTAGCAGTTTGGAAAAAAGCAGGAATACCAGCAAAACAAAGAATACATGTAGTAGATAAAATTCAAGGAATACTGAAGGAATGACAGCTCTTAAGAAAAACAAAGCAAACAAATTGAAAAGATCACAAAATTTAAATAATAAAGAAGAAAAATGGAAAGATAAACTGGAAAACTTATTTGACATTGCTCATGAGAATGCTATGCAGCTTAGAAAAAGAAGATAATAAGAAATTCTTGAAAATGCAACGTGAGAAAGGACGTCATGGAAAAATGGGTACCATTGATAAGGCTGTTGCTAAAAAAGAGCAAAGAGCAGCAGAAAAGCAACAACGTTATGAAAAGAGGAAAGCAGAAGAAGAGATCAAAAGAAAGAAGATTGAAGAGGCTGTCATACTCACCAGTACATCATCAGAATCAGAATCAGAGGAGAGTAAAAGTGATGAATCTGGTTTCTGTGCTGCACAACTTTCAACATGGAAAAGTAAAGTTGGCAAACGTAGAAAATTGTTTGATGATAAATTATTAGGAAGTCTTGATGTTGCAAAATTGAGTGACAGAAATGCGTCTCTTTTTAATGCAAACAATCAGACATCGCTTGAATGGGACATCTGCGAACAAATAAAATGCATGTGTTTCAATACAACGGCAGCCAATACTGGTCCTAGAAATGGTGCAGCTATTCTTCTAGAACAAAAATTCGACAACGATTTATTGTGGCTGGCATGTCGACACCATATATTTGAAATTATGCTGGAAGCTGTTGTTTCAAAGTCTTTATCACCATCTTCTGGCCCAGATATAGTTCTTTTTAAGAAGTTCAGAGAAAAATGGTCAAGCATTAATAAAGAGGACTACGAGACAGCATTATCAGATCCAGATATCTATGAAAATATTCATGACATCAAAGATGACATAATTATATTTGCAACAAATCAACTAGATACATTCCAACCAAGAGACGATTACCTAGAACTATTGCAGTTAACAATTATTTTTTTGGGAGGTGAACCAAAAGGTGGAATCAAATTTAAACATCCAGCGGGACTTCATCGGGCTAGGTGGATGGCCAAAATTACATATTCATTAAAAATTTTTATGTTCAAATCTCAGTTCAAAATTTCAGTAAAAGACAAAAAAAGGACTAAAAGACATCTGTCTATTTGCTACTCAGTTATATGTAAAGGCATGGTTTACAGCTCCTGTGCCATCTTGCGCTCCTCGTCTTGCTCTGGAATTATTACAGAATCTTGTAGTCTACAAACAAATAAATGACACAATTGCATTTGTTGCTATTAAAAAACTGTTAGGTCACCTCTGGTACCTATTAGAAGAACTGGTAGCCTTGGCCTTTTATGATGATGAAGTGCCTACTGAAACGAAAAACAAAATTGTAAAGGCCTTGCAAAATACAACAGAAACTCTTCCTGCAAAACGGGCTTTTCTAGATCCTGCACTTATTCCAACGAAGAAATTAGAAGATTTTGTCTTCAAATACTCAAAGATTCTTTACAATAACAGAATTTAGTTCAAAATTTTTACTCAAAGATCTACAGATCTACAGAAGCTGGGGCTAACAAAGACCCTAAGATCCACTCTAAGGCTAGCCCGAGAGAAAGGAAAGAGTAGGGGGTTAAGAGAAGAGAGGAGAATAAGGGGTTAAGTAAGGAGCAACACCTATCATTCGTGGGTTAACATTCATTCAGAAAAAGAGGAAAAAAGTCTCACCATCATCATCCGCCGGCCACTGCCGACAAGTCAGAAAAATAGTCGGAGAAAATAGGAGAGGGGTGAAAGTCGTGAATGATATAGCGGAAAGAGGAGTAAAATTAATGGATGAATATAATAAAATACTAACACATGACGAAGATCAAAAACAATTCTTGCTACAAGTAGTGAAAAACTACAGGGCTGTTTACCCTGATAGAAAGAAAGAAACATTGAAGTAAGGACAGCTAATGTCTCAAATATCATGCTAGTTTAATTATGCATGATTGTGGTTATAGTAGGACCTACGGGGGAGCTTTCCACATTAAAAAAAAGCAATGCGCCTTGTACTGTACCCCCTGGGTGGTGTGGAAAAATTTGACAATTTGAGTCGTTCTGTCAATTTTTAATTGCTGGTAGCAACCCCTAAAAATTAAAAATTTGCTAAAATATTTTAGGATAGTTGTTTTTATGCTGAAATGAACCATTTAAAGGGTTGAACACATTAAAATATAACAAAAATTTTTTTACCCCCATATTTGAATCACCCTAATATATATATATATATACACAAACTCAGAATGGTTCCCTGAGAACATTATATGTTAAACACAGACCGTGCATGGAACAAGGAACTCTTCTGGGAAAATTAAATCCACTATAGTCCGAATAAGTAATGGTAAATGACAAATACCATAGTTTTTTTCCTTTTTCATGATTTTAGCCCGACGTGGGCAACGGGTCTCTCGCACAGAGATCCCATAAATATAGCTTCCCTCACCAGCTATCTGCAAAGCAGACAGGATCCAGCTTTGGGACGTGGATCTAGGGTTTAAAGCAAGCCTAGATCCCTACACTCAGAACCTCTATATAAGTAAAAGACTCGTTGCATTCACGTCGTGTTGAATAAATCAAAGAAAAAGGGGGTAACTCACCAGCAGATAGCTGGTGAGGGAAGCTATATTTATGGGATCTCTGTGCGAGAGACCCGTTGCCCACGTCGGGCTAAAATCATGAAAAAGGAAAAAAACTATGGTATTTGTCATTTACCATTACTTATTCGGACTATAGTGGATTTAATTTTCCCAGAAGAGTTCCTTGTTCCATGCACGGTCTGTGTTTAACATATAATGTTCTCAGGGAACCATTCTGAGTTTGTGTATACTAAACGGACGTGTTTCGTGCCTTGAAAAGTGGACGCTCAATGTCCCGGTTGAGGTTTAAGTTTTGGTTTTTTTGGCTAAAAATACAATAGTTACCCCCTTTTTCTTTGATTTATTCAACACGACGTGAATGCAACGAGTCTTTTACTTATATAGAGGTTCTGAGTGTAGGGATCTAGGCTTGCTTTAAACCCTAGATCCACGTCCCAAAGCTGGATCCTGTCTGCTTTGCAGATAGCTGGTGAGGGAAGCTATATTTATGGGATCTCTGTGCGAGAGACCCGTTGCCCACGTCGGGCTAAAATCATGAAAAAGGAAAAAACTATGGTATTTGTCATTTACCATTACTTATTCGGACTATAGTGGATTTAATTTTCCCAGAAGAGTTCCTTGTTCCATGCACGGTCTGTGTTTAACATATAATGTTCTCAGGGAACCATTCTGAGTTTGTGTATACTAAACGGACGTGTTTCGTGCCTTGAAAAGTGGACGCTCAATGTCCCGGTTGAGGTTTAAGTTTTTGTTTTTTTTGGCTAAAAATACAATAGTTACCCCCTTTTTCTTTGATTTATTCAACACGACGTGAATGCAACGAGTCTTTTACTTATATAGAGGTTCTGAGTGTAGGGATCTAGGCTTGCTTTAAACCCTAGATCCACGTCCCAAAGCTGGATCCTGTCTGCTTTGCAGATAGCTGGTGAGGGAAGCTATATTTATGGGATCTCTGTGCGAGAGACCCGTTGCCCACGTCGGGCTAAAATCATGAAAAAGGAAAAAAACTATGGTATTTGTCATTTACCATTACTTATTCGGACTATAGTGGATTTAATTTTCCCAGAAGAGTTCCTTGTTCCATGCACGGTCTGTGTTTAACATATATATATATATATATATATATATATATATATATATATATATCAAATCATTAAGAAGGTGGATAAAGGGAAATGACTTGTAAATGAATGTAAAAGTAAGATGAGAAGTTAACCAAAAATAAAATGTTAAAAGGAAAGTGATTTGTGATTGTGAAAATGAGTGTATGTGAATTTTGTGACATTGTTCAAAAACATTTAATAATTGGATGGGTGACTTCCACCCATAAAAAATATTTTTTTTAAATCTGTTGTATGTGGATGATGTGCTATTTGCCCAGAATGGATGTTATATACAAGACGTTGTTAAGAGTTTTCTGGCAGTGTGCGAGAGAGAGAGAGAGAGAGAGATTACTGAAAGTGAATGTGGGTAAGAAAGAGCAAGTTAATGATTGTGGAGAGAAAGGGAAATTCAAATTGTTATGTGATGGTGAATGGTGAAACACGAGAAGTGGTAGAGTTCTTTAAGTATCTGGATGTGTATTGAACAAAAGAGGTAAGAAGAATCAGGGATGGGGTCAAATACTCTTGTATTTGTATTTGAAGGTATTTTAAATACCTTTGGAAAGTATTTGTATTTGCATTTGTATTTTGAGATTTCCAATCAAAAGTATTTGTATTTATATTTGAAATATTTTGAAAAGTATTTAAAATTTCTGAATACTTTTGAAATACTTTAAAAATACTTTAGCAAATATTTATACAAATTCCTATAACAATTTGTCCTAGCTTTCATTGTTAAACATTTAAAAATAAAAATATTGATAGATATTATAGCTTTGTGGGTTAGCTACAAGACCCTTACCCTTGGCAATATATTATACAGTACATAATTGTGTGCTGGACTGTTGGTTACCCTGGAACAGAGTTTACATTTAGGTTGCTTTGTGAAATTTAGTCAGTTCTTACTTGAACAGTGACGTATTTGTATTTGTAAAAGTATTTGTATTTGTATTTCGCAAACTTTAAAGTATTTGTATTTGTATTTAAATACTTTTAAATGTATTTGACCCCATGCCTGGTAAGAATACTGATGAAGTTAACAGTAGAATGAATCAAGGGAAAAAGTAACGAGTGCGCTGAAAGCGGATGTGAGGAACTAGAGACTGGATTGAGATGCTGTGAGGTGTTTACGTGAAGGTGTGTTTGTAGAGACACTTTTGTATGGATGTGAAACATTGACAAGACATGAAATGGAGAAGTCAACAGTAAGAGCCGTTGAGATGGATAACCTGAAAAGTATGTGTGGCGTGCGTCGGTTTGATAGAGTAAGAAAGAACGTGGTTCGGGGAACATGTGTTCAGAAGTTAGTGGGAGTGAGAATTGAGGAAAGTGAAGGGGTGGTTTGGGCATGTTGAAAGAATGGAAGATGACAAAGTTGTGAAGAAAGTGTATAAGAGTATTTGCAAAGGTAGAAGAAGGAGGAGAAGCAGGCCAAGAAGAAGATGGATGGACAGGTGAATGACTGCTGTGATATATAATTCAGCGTACCCGCCTTACTTTCTGCCTTATCTCCTTTTCACTAACTTCTGTACTTTACAGCCAGGTTGTTTTCTGCCTTCTCACCCCAAATCCTTGGGAAATGAAAGTTTTGCTTGTATTTATGTATCTACACACACACACACACACACACACCTTTGTCTTTTTCGTCTTTAGGTTTGTTCTTTATTAACATGTCATTTATGCTGTTATTATATTTGAATGTCACATTAATGCCTATTCTCTGACAAGTTTTCTTAAGCCCTTTCAAGATTTTGTTATAGGGAAGGACAATACTTTCCTTGTAATCCTTGTTTACAGTTGACCTGCCAGTATAAAAGGTTTTTCTGGCTGCTAAATGAATGTTAAAAATGAACCATTTGGGATAATACAGATTTTTTAATATATTGTTGATATTTTTGTATCTCCTCATGAACGTAAGAAGGGTGATAGATTCTATATGCTCTTAGGAACAGTGAAGATACAACTGATTTTTTTTACTTGGTCATTATGAAATGAAAAATAGTGAATGTAAGGGTTTGAATTAGTCTCCTTCCTATACACAGATAATTTTAGTCAGCTAATCCCTGATAATTAACTTCTAGGTGTATATAAACTCTGTTCTCTGTTTACGCTGTCATTACCAATTGACAAAGGCTCGCGATGAGCCGAAACTGTATTGGTGTTAAAGAAATAAAAATTGAAGTCTTCCTGAAGAGTACTTCCCTTCTTCATACTTCTTCGCAACAGTGCGTTATTTTACATTATATATATATATATACACACACACACACACACACATTTTAACTGCAAACAACACACAGTATAATTAATGTAAAGAACGACGTTTGTGTAGAAGAGCGTTCCGCACAAGATGAGGAGGGAGAACGAGCAAATGAAAAATGAGGTACCTCCCAGGAATCGAGCCCAGGATCATCCAATTGCCGGTCGTATATGCTAACCACTGCACCAAGGACCCCGATTAGTCAGTACTCGTAATTCTCCGATATACAAGCGGAATCAAATGCCCTGAGGGGGCACCTTCGCATGCCGTACACATATACATTTTAATTGCAAACAACCACAGTATAATTAATGTAAAGAACGACGCTTGTGTAGAAGAGCGTTCCGCACAAGATGAGGAGGGACAACGAGCAAATTAATTATACTGTGTGTTGTTTGCAGTTAAAATGTATAATATACGGCATGCGAAGGTGCCCCCTCAGGGCATTTGATTCCGCTCGTATGTAGGAGAATTACGAGTACTGACTAATCGGGGTCCTTGGTGCAGTGGTTAGCATATCCGACCGGCAATTGGATGGTCCCGGGTTCGATTCCTGGGAGGTACCTCATTTTTCATTTGCTCGTTCTCCCTCCTCATCTTGTGCGGAACGCTCTTCTACACAAACGTCGTTCTTTACATATATATATATATATATATATATATATATGCGTGTGTGTGTGTGTATATACTGTATATATTTGTTTGGTCTTATATGAAACCAAAGTTAGAGAAAGAAATATCATTGATAAACCAAATCATCGTAACTTTTTAATTTAACTTAACCTGTTGTGCTAACTTAGATTAGGTTATGTTAGGTTAAGTTAAGTTTAGGTTAAATTAAGTTATTTCGAGTATTTGGCACTAGTTCTCTTCGCGCACTATGTACGCTCTCATTTCAGGACGGAAAATCAATGTATTTAAATGTAATAACGTACTGAGATGTAATAATGTAATATTAACATAAATGACGTGAAACATACAATTATATTTTTTAGCTACACAATCATCTACAAAAATGAACGCGTATCGAGTCTTTAAGTGTGTCAAGATGACCTTGAGACTTTGACCTCGTACCTGTAAACTTTCCCTTTTTGCAGTTTGCTCGAGAGAAAGTTGGTAAACCCGAAATCAGTCTTCTCTCATTTTTTTGTATTTGTTTCGGAATTTTCGTGTCTGTAAATTTAAACTTTTATGTACATATCAAAAAAAGTCCTTGTGTATATATATATATATTTTTTTTTAAGTGGGGTTGTTTAACCTCCTTCGCAACATCTAAGGTCATATGACGGAGGGGACCTACAGCTTTACGTGGGATCCGAACCACGGGTCGCTACATAATCTGGGCGCAGAGGACGGTCTCCCATCCAACTACTACCCAGACCCAATGTCGCTTAACTTCATATATATATACACACACAGGGTGGCTCAAATTAAAACGAAAATCCATCTAACGGTTTTTATTAAAAAAAGAGGAAAGAATATTTGTGGAGATGGTTACATATCAATAAATACTTCTAAACTTATAAACTTTTCACTGTGTTTGATTTTGTTTGTATTTTAGCTTTAATTATAAATGATTGGAATTTAGGGGCCACCCTGTATATACAGTGTTCGTTCTCCCTCCTCATCTTGCGCGGAATGTCTTCTATACAAGCGTCGTTCTTTACGTTAATTATACTGCGTGTTCTTCGCAGTTGAAAATGTATACAGTGTATATATATATATATATATATATATATATATATATATATATTACCAAAGAGTAATTGCTACAGGCCATGGCATTGAATGGCCTCCCAGAAGCCCTGACTTGATCCCGTGTGATTACTTTTTATGGGGTCATTTGAAAAATAGAGTATTTGCATCACAACCTATCAATTTAGATGATTTGAGGACTCGCATCACAGCTGAAATCAACTTGTTAAAAGACAATCCAGATCTTATCAAAGAGTGATGGGGAAGATGAGAGCTCGACTCCAGATTTGTATCGATAGGAATGGCGGTCATGTTGAAAGAAAACGAAACTAAGCATAACCTTTGTAATAAGGAATAAAGAAAAATCTGCTTTGTATCTTATTAAAATTATGTTAAAGTATCTATTATTATGTATTTGTCTTTTCATTACATCGATAGCACACACATTATTTTTTCATTGACCATTTTTCGCAATCCATTTTTTTGTACCCTTCAGTTAAAAGCAGATGCTTAAACACTAATTCGTTTAAACATGAATGTACGTCAAGACTTAACACGCTTAGGGTATTAACAGGCACAAACTTTGGACACCAGCAGGAAACAACATCACTCATATACAAACAATATATTCGCTCAGTTATGGACTATGCTAGCCCATGCTGGGCACCCATTATCTCAAACACACACACAAACACCTTACAGACAATACAAAACAACGCACTTCGTATCATTACAGGATACACTCAAACAACACCAATAGGACACCTGCACACAGAAACAAAAATACTGAAAGTTAAGGAACATTTAGAAATGAGGGGAAAACAATTCATGGCAGCAGCGACAACTAACCCACAACACCCTTGCCACTACATGTACAATCATGCACCGACACCTCGCACGATTAAGGTAACACCAGCGAGACATTATAACCAAATACTCCATTCCTTACCACGCCTCACAGACATCACACGGTACAGAAAATACATACACACACACCTAACCCACAAAGCACTGACACGACTCGATCCGAATGCGGTCCTAGGTGCGAAGCCGCCACCCATTAACAGGTCAGAGATCAGCCTGAGCAGATCGGATCGAGTTAACTTAGCACGATTCTGATGTGGACATCACCCCCAACTTACGGACATATAAACACAGACTAGACAACTCCACAGACGACACCTGCCACCTGTGCCAGGACACACCACAAACAATTGAACACATTATGACAGACTGTACCGCTCTAGCACAACATAGAACACACAAACATCACTAGTACGCTGAACCTCTGGTCCACTCCGGAGAGGGCAATCGGTTACCTGCGTGCCGCCAGCTTGCTCGATCAGGGTGGGCTGATCGGCTAAACAACAATAACAGCAACCTTTATCAAATGTTATTTGCACAATCAATATATGTGTCCTGTATAGAATTTTTTGGTCTACCTCGTGGTGAAGTTGAATGTTTGCTAACTGTAACCATTATTTTGTAATTCGCTGTTATACAAACGCGGGTAGAAAAACTTTCTGTTTCTATACAGTTACCTAATTGAGTCCAAGATTATGCGGAATGTGCCCTCCTCCATTATCAATGCACGCTTGCAACCTGACTTCTCCCTTATCGACGGCAGTACCGCATCAAGGATTTTTTCTTGGTAATAAACAGCAGTGATTTTGGCATTTTGATCAACAAAAACAATTTCTGACATCCCTAACTTTGAAATAAAATGAAAACCATGACTTTTTGAGAAAATACGGACGTTCCCTGCAAAGTCGATCTAGACTACTGATAGTTTTTTGTCCTGTCTTCCATAAACTTGGTCATTTTGCGTGTTTATTGTTGAAGCAACCGTAAAGGTCTTCTCGTCGCTGAACCATATTTTCAATACTTCTCTGTCTGGTTATCGATCTAACAGAGCACGACATTTTTCAACTCTCGCTTGCTTATTTGATGCAGAGAGCTTATGAACTTCGACTCTTTTAAAACATTTAAGACCCAGATCATCTTTTACTATACGATGAACACTAGAGCGAGAAATACCAGTAGTTTTTGAAATTTCTCTAACGGACTTGTGGGTGTTGGGCCGTTCTTCTTGACTGCATATCATAGATGAAACTGTCAATATTTTTCTCAGTACGTGATATTTTTGGCCTTCCACTGCCTCTTTTCGTTTGGTCGACTCTGTGATATCGATTTTCTTTATGAGATATTAAAGTCCAGGTATCGTCCATCGTTTATTTGGAAACTCTTCATTCGTTTTGCACCACAATGTTTCTCCTTACGCAGGTTCAATATCAATGCTTCATCTTCCAAAGAGTATTTCATTATGTTATAACTTGTTCACCAACTATAGCAGAATGATGGTCTGAAATGAAAAAGGAAATAAATTAATTAATTTGGTGTAAAAATTAGGAAATTAATTATTTATGGAGAAACTGACTGTCATCTGAAAGTATTAGTTGCTGACTTTGACCCCCTTTCAATTGAGCACCATATTCTGATACCTCCCTCCAGTTGTGAGACTGTCCCTCTACTCCTGGGTCGTTGAATCTAGATTCAAAGCCAGCGTTTGAAAAAGTAAAAGTCTGGGTACAACATACGGCCTCAGCAGTAAGATCAATATACATGATGAGCCACAATATTTTTTCAAAAGTTGGGTAATAGTATTTGTGGCCCACCCGGTGTATATATACAGGGTGTAACACAAGTTCGTTATCATAAGGAATTAATGTGTTCTCGTTTTATTTCAGTTTATAACTGATGAGGAATATAGCTGATTACGGCTGAAAAGAAAGTAAAATCAGTTTATGTATATAGTAGAATTTAATGAGAAACGTGGTGATGTGATGAATTCCACAGACAGACCTAAGGCAAGTCCTGTAATAGTTGGAAAGGTAGTGAAGCGATTAAATAGTATAGGTAGTGTTTTGGTAGTGTTTTCGGACCACACCTTTTGAAGGAAATGTAAACGGTGACACGTACTTAGCAATCCTAAAGAAGGTCTTATAACCTTTCAAAGCCCGAATGACCTTTTGGTTTCAGCAAGATGGGGCTTCACCCCCATCACCCCCATCACCCCTATCGCACGAACTGTTCAAGCGTGGTTGGATGATAATTTGCATGGGAAACGGACTGGACGCCATGGTCAGTAGAATAGCCTACCAGGAGTCCAGACTTAACCCCACTGGACTTCTTTCTCTGGGGACATTTAAAGTCGGTTGTTTACTAGAGAAGACCATGAACTATTGAACAGTTAAAACACAACATACAACAGCAATGTAACAACCAGTAAGGATGTCCTACATAACGTTCAATGTAGCTTACGTGATCGAATTAACACCTGTCACACCTGAATGGCATCCAATTTGAACATTTATTGTCTTCATAACAAATACAAAATAATCTCTTATGGTAACGGACTTTTGTTACACCATATTTTATATATTATATATATATATATATATATATAATTATATATATATATATGAAATTATTTCACAAAAGTAACACGTAAGGTTCATTAGACGAAAGCGCTTGAGCACCTTTCTGTGTTTCCTTTCCTTCGTGGTTTTATTCATCATATATATATATATATATATATATATATATATATATATATATATATATATATTCTTAACCCTGAAGTAAAACAGTTTTGTTCTCAGAGGGTCAAAGGTATTTGACCAACTGCCGAAGGAAGTTAGGAACACGAATGGTGTTGCCATGGACGTCATCAAAAGAGGAATAGGCACCTGGGTCAAAACGATCTCAGATGAACTGGCTATGTGAAATAGAGAGCTCAAGAAACCAACTCTTTAATTCAATTCGAGATGTGGGGTAACCTGAGTTCCGTGAAGTGATGAATCATTACACGAAACATGGAAAGTTGAAAGGTATATATATATATAAAATGCAAACCCACAAGGAAAAATAACAATGATTCCAAGGCCTTGGAATCATTGTTTCTCTTTCCTTGTGGATTTGCATCATCATCATCATTCCCTGACGAGGTGTATTGCTGAATACACGAAAGGCCTTCGAATCATTGTTTCTTTTTCCTTGCATGCATCATTCATTCATTTCACGTGTTTAAGTTTGAAATTTATTCCATATATACTGTATATATACAGTATATATATATAGTGTGTAGAGGCGAGGCCACCAGCTTGACCTCCGTGTGAAGAGAGACCAACGCACGAAACAACATAAAGTTGAAGGCAAGGTTCACACAGACCGTACATGGAACAAGGAACTCTTCTGGGAAAATTAAATCCACTATAGTCCGAATAAGTAATGGTAAATGACAAATACTATAGTTTTTTAATTTTTCATGATGGGTTAAAATGGGTTAAAAAACGGCCAAAAACCAAAAATAACAAATTTAAGTAAATTCTATTAAAACCATTTCCACGTCAAAATAAAACACTTCTACTTACTGATTTAAGTATTTGAAATTTTATTCTCTTACATTAAGGCAAGAAAAATCTACGAAATAATATACATTGTCTTAAAATATCTTGGAGGGGACAAAATATGTTTGTTCTAACAACTTACTTGAAGTTACTATATCACAAAAATTGTCTGTAGTTTCATGTTCTGCTTAGTTTCTATTGAAAGAATAAACAGTTTAGAACATTTTCATGCATATTTTTTTATTGAAAACTAAAAAGATAGCATTAATTAAAAAAACTATGGCAATATCATAGATTACAGATTAAATTGTTATCTAGAAAATGTGTAAAATTAGCAAAACAAAAAATGGGGGATTTTGGGGAATGTAATTTTTGTGTTAAACATTAATGCAACCTTTAAGTAAATCAAAGAAACAAAACTTTTTTTTGCAACTATTTGCGACTTTGCGTGTTAGAACATGTTTTTCATGTATTAACTAACTAAGTCTGCAAGAAGAGTGATGCGTGATTCCCAGTTACACCACTCATAAAGTTAGAGTAGGAGAAAATACTGAAGTTGAAATTGCCATGAAATACGAGTTATCTCTAACTATGCTTGATGGAAAGGCTATCAATGCAATTACAGATACTACTTCAACACAGTCATGTAATTTATGTTTAGCAAACCATCCCAAATGAATGACATTGATTTTCTCTTGAAAAAAGAAATAATTAATACTGATGCTGTTGAATATGGTCTCTCAATATTGCATTGCTGGATTAGATTTTTTGAATTTATCTTACATATTGGATATAAATTAGAAACTAAAAAATGGATGGCTAGAACTGAAGAGGAAAAGAAGAGTGTGCAAGCC
This sequence comes from Bathynomus jamesi, assembly GCA_023014485.1. Lineage (NCBI taxonomy): Eukaryota > Metazoa > Arthropoda > Malacostraca > Isopoda > Cirolanidae > Bathynomus > Bathynomus jamesi. The sequence goes on along the minus strand of JAJOZX010003063.1, from coordinate 363,428 downwards.
AGAAAAAAACAGATCAAGTGGGATTTCAGAAAACGACTTCATTTACTGGTGGATCATCCGAAAGCAGGGGCTGGAAACACAAATGATGGAAACACAGCAAGAAGAGCTTTCCAAAATGCAGATATATTTTCCGAAATCACAGGTGTGAACAAGAAAGTAATTGATATGCTCTATTGTATCTTGCAGGTTCTCAGTTGACATTGCAAAATTTGAATCTTATTGTCGAAAAGCTGCTACGACTATTGTAAATTTATATCCATGGTATAAAATTCCTGCTTCAGTACACAAAGTACTTCTACATGGAGGTTTGGTGATGAAAAATCATCTATATCCAATTGGTTCTTATTCAGAAGAATGCCAAGAATGTCTACATAAAGTAATAAGAAATGTTCGTCTCCATCATTCCAGAAAAACATCTCGACTGAATACTATGCAAGATCAAATTCATTATCTTTTAGTATCAAGCGATCCAGTCATTAGTACAGTTCGAAAAAAGAATAGAAACCCCAAATTGAGAGAGATGTCAGAAGAGGCACGTTCACTTTTAAAAGAGAGTGAAATATTAGAGAATTTAAATATTAGTTCTGACGAGGAAGGTATGTTCCAAATATGAAGTTTTTGTAATTTTGTTTACACTATTTACACTTTTTTTCATATCAGTTGTCACACTTATTTTGGGGGGAATTAATTTCATAAACTTTAAGAGGTATTACGATGTTTTTTACTTACCCCTTCTGATATAGTGGCAGGTTATCAAATAATGTTTTAAACAATAGATGTGTATAGTGATTAAAATGAAACCATACTTATTTTAGTATGTCATTTGACAAAATCTGCAAAACATAGGCCTAATTAACAATTATCTGTTTAGTATATTTTTAGTAATTTGAGAAACTTAAGAAACTACAGTAGGTCATAACCTATTGATTTGGAATATTATTATTATTTATAGAAAAATCACTCAATATGTCACCATTACTATATACAAAAGGTACTAAACATAATTTTTTATTAATAAATCATAATTAAACATTTCAACTACATAAAACTAAGTACAATTGAAAAAAATAATTTTGGCCGTTTTTTAACCCATTTGTGGCACTGTGCGACGTAGGCAACGGGTCACTCGCAAAGAGGCCCCTCTTTTCTTTGATGTATTCAATCAAACGTGAATGCAACGAGTCTTTTGCTTATAATGAGGTTCTAAATATAGTGGGGCTAGGCTGCTTTAAACCCTAGATCCTGTCTCAAAGCTGGGAGGGAGGCTGGTGAGGGAAGCTATATTTTGGGGACTCTTTGCGAGTGACCCGTTGCCCACGTCTGGCTAACATCATGAAAAAGAAAAAACTATAGTGCTTGTCATTTACCATTACTTATGCGGACTATAGTGGATTTAATTTTCCCAGAAGAGTTCCTTGTTCCATGCACGGTCTGTGTGTATCATAAAAAATCTCAGGGGACCATTCGAGTTTTATCCCATATATAGTCGTTGCCAATGTACAGGCAGTTTTTACATAGTGGAGCCGCCTCGATGGGCCGAAGTGGCCCCTAGTGTACCCACTATAAAAATTTCTTATGTTTTTGTGGTTCGGAACTCACGTAAAATTGTAGGTCCCCTCCGCCACCACGGAGGACATGCACAATACACAGTTACGAACACAGTTAGGTAGACCAGCCATGAGTGGATCCTAGGGTCTTTGGTTGGTCTGAAACATTATAACATTATACTGTATATATGTTAACCCTCCGTCTGCGGCCTTGGGCGGTTCGAAGTTCACGGGGATGGCAGCAATGGTTTTCTCACTCTGGGGTAGCTGGTACCGTGTCAGGAATCGCAGTAGTTTCTTTCATACTACACTCCGATTTCTTCTCGTCGGGGATCGGAGGTTTCTCTGAAAACTTACTAAATTATCTGACGGTTCCCGATCCTTCTTGTAGCGTATCGAGAAATTATTTATTCTATTTTAAAACTCGGTTCTCTGGAGAAAGCAGGGCTCAAAGGAGAGGACAAAGAGATCCTCTTACTGAATTTTACTGCTTCAAAAATATTACCGGTAATGTTTCAGCCTCTTGGTCAGAGCAGAATAATCAGAATGATAATTTGTAAAATCACAAGAGTTTATATACTAATATTTTGGTGACATCATTATTATTTAATGTTGACCTGTTTTGTTTTTTCATTCGCAATAGGCTGAATTCTTTGCAAAATATTTGAAGATAAAGGTAAATTTTTACTGTAACAGCCTACTGGCAGATAAGCAAGATATTCGAAGATGAAGTCATATTTTTTTTCTTAAACAGTCTATTGACAGATCTGATGTTATCATGATTTGCCGAGTTAACTAAAAATGGAAATTGAAATATGCATTTTATTATGTATTCAAATTAAACATGCATATGAGCCAAAATTAGATGCTCAAAATTTAAAATTATGTGCTAATTTAGAATTTTGGCAAGTTATAACTTCATCTTTTAGAACTAAGAGAGAATGTATAAAATAAATGAACATTGCAAAACTTACGATTACATGATTAGGCTTAATCTAAAAAATTATTAGGTAATTTAAAAAAGAAATAATTCAGCAATTACGTAGCAAAAATAAAATAGAAAGAAAATCAAATATTTTTCCAAACTTGCATTTTATATACAGTTAATGTCACGCGAGTTTGGACTTTCTATGCAAAAATGAATGTTGAATATATATATATATATATATATATATATATATATAATACAGAGACCTAATTTGCATGAAACAAGGAACTCTTCTGGAATATTAAATCCACTATAGTTCGAATATGTAATGATAAAATGGCAAAGACTGAAGTTTTTTCTTTTTCATGATGGAAGCCGAACGGGGGCTATGTATATTACCCTTCTTAAGTAATTTTTTCGCTCACCAATTTTTATGTAATACTGTTTATAAATAGCGCGGAAATGGGCGACAAATTTTTACAGTTCTGCAAGGTTTGCAACAATGCAGCCGATGAATCGAGAGCAATTAGATGCGATCTTTGTCAATTCCTCTTTGATTTTAACTGCCTGAATTGGAAAGACGAAGCTATCACTCTTATAACAAGTGCTAAACAACTAAATGGAGTAAAATATTACTGTGAAACATGTATAACGAAAACAAATTCGTTTACGGTTCATAAAACAAAGATATTGAGGAAGCAGCGGAAAAAGAGAATATAAATGATGAGCAGAAATAAACAGGAAAAAAGGCGCAGGAAAGTGGAGCAGATACAAACATGTCACATGTCGGAATAACGACACAAAAAAAAGGGCGATAAAATTATTGTAACAAAAGCAATAAAAGAAAAACACGTAGATCAGTCGGAGAACACCAGCGTGACTGGAGAAAATAGCAAAATACAAGTGGGAAATCATGATAATAGACTGAAACAAAAAAAACAAAAAGACCCCCCCCCCCCGAGTGATAATGTGGAAAGAAATGTATGCATATACTATGCAAAGGGCTTTTGCAGATAGAAGAAGGGCAGTGTATATATGAACACCCCACCATATGCAATTTTTGTCATAATAACGGTCACTGTAAATTTGAAAATAGTTACAAACTTTATCATCCCACCTGTAGGGTTCGGGGTGTCCCGCGGGTGTTACGGTAACTCGTCCATTGACTCATTCATGGGTTGGTATGTGACGACTACACACAAGATGCACTATGCACATGTGTAACACCAAGGATGGTAACGCAACCATTGATACTTTTGTTTGGATTAGTTTTAGTTTTCGACTAGACCACAACTATGTAAACTAATATTGTTTTTATCGTTATAATAAATAACTTCAGAGTTTAATTTTTGGACCATTAATATAACTTAGTTTTATTATGAAACACCAAAATTTTCATACTTTTAATCTTATGTTCACAAATTAGATTAACTTTACACACTTACGTTATATAATTCAATAGCCAAAGTTAAGCCTTGACCGAAAATCTAGTATGCCTTCAAAAACGATATAGCCTCACGCGTGACATAAATAAAAGCCTAGGGCCGCGGACAGAAAATTCTATTGCGTTAGCTCTAATGGAAAGTAAATTGAATTTAATGTTGTTAATTTATCTTAAATATAGGCCCTACTTCCCACAGGCTCTGAACGAAATGTTGGAAAACAAATTAACAAGGGAAAGCAAAATGATCTTAAGATGGACAAACTGTTTCCGACGACTCTGTCTGACTCTTTTATTCTCCACTCTCCTTGATTAACTTCTCTTAGCGAGCAGATTTCAATGTTCCATTCGCGCTTGACACCTGATCTGTTCTTATTTATCTGTGAACCTAAGACTTAAGCAACGGTAATTAATACATGATTCCAATAATTTTTATAATTTCCTAATTTTTTTATATTATTTAACTAACTTTATTGGCCTATTTTACGATAATAAATTACTTAATTATATAGACCTAGTGTATCTGAAAACTAATTTGTTTTTTAATGATATGATTGGACAAAACGAGAGGTGGGCATCACGTGATGGCCAAATCTGCGCCTGATAGCCTAATCTCAGTTACAAGTATGACCGCAACGAAACCTGTTGTTCTGCCTTCGTGCAAAAATTCACGTGAAAAAGACACTGAAGGAAAGTGAATTTGGAATACTCGAAGGATAACGCAAAACAGGAAACATAAATATAGTCCTGGCAAATATCCAAGGGCTAAGACCGAACCACATGATAAAGAAGTTTCATACCTGCAAGAATTTATAGAAGAAACAAAGACTGACACCGCATGCCTCACAGAAACACATCTTAAAGACTGCCAAGGAGATTGTGAAAACTGCGAACACTGCATAGGTAAAAAGGAAATAAAAATTGATGGTTACAACATACAATGAGCTGGCAGAAAGAAGAAAAGGTGGCTGTGCTACATATATTATATACATACAGTACGTGAGAGTCATATGACAGAGAAAATAATAAGTCAAACAGCAGTTAATATAGAAACACTTAACATGATACTAATAGTCATCTATAGACTTCCGAACTCTCCAACTGCAAAATTCTCTGAAGTCATTGCCGACATCAAAAACCTAATAAAGTCCTAAAATATCCCATCCCCGAATATAATACACTCCCGGTTATTTTCAATTCCCATTTATAAAATACAAAAGAATAGGAAAAATGTATATATACACCAGGACAAGGGAGGCACAAGAGGAGACCAGGAGCAAACAAAAATGTTCATAGTCCTAACAAATGAATTTATGTTAACACAGAAGATGACATAACACCGAAAAAATGAACTGCTTGGATTTGGTATTCACGAATAACAAACTTAATCAATGATATAAAAATAACACCAACAAATATCTCAGACCACAACATTATCGAGGTATCCACTAAAATGGTGAAAACGCTAAAAGAAAATAATCATACCAAAGAAAGAATCAAATTTGAAATTTTTAATCTAAACTCTCAGTCTATAAATTGGGAAGAAATCAGATCCCATATGGCACACATAGAGTGGAAAACAGTCTTAGAGGTTAAAGCAACTGAAGGAATGCTAATAACCTTGGAAAATAAGACGCTAGAAATCTTAGAAAAGTATGTTCCGAAAGTACAGCAAAAAGAAAAAGGAACTACGAATATTTCGAAAGACAAAAGCGAACACTATTCCGCAAGAGAAGGAGAGTAACACGAAGTTAATTAATTTCACAGAGAACAACACCAAAAATGTGTAGGAGTAGAGTTAGAAAGTATGGACAGGGAAATACAAGCCCTAATTAAGAGTCATTCAGAGAGAGAAGACGAAGATGCGGTAAAAAAAAATGAAAGATAACTCAAAATACTTCTACAGCTTCGCAAATAGAAAAACAAAAACGCGGACCATTATCCTACCCTTAAGTAAAGAAAATAATGAGTTAACCAATGATCTAAAAGAAATATTTGAAATACTGAGAGCTCAATATGATTTAACTTTCACTACCCCAAATAGAGACAAAGCAGTACCTGAAAGAAATACCTTTTTTTTATTTAAAGAAGAATTAAATGGAGCATGTATAACTGATTTGAATTTACCTCAGAAGATATAGCGAAAGCTATAGGAGAAATGAAATCACATTTAGCTTCAGGGCCGAACAAATGGAAAAACTTGTGTTCGTTAAAAACTGTAAAAGTGAAATAGCTACACCTTTCTATTGGATATGGAGACGATTCCTGGACAGGGAGGACATACTGACCATACTAAAACGAGCGAACACTGTCCCTATATATAAAGAAGGGGACTAGGTTTCAAGCAAAGAACTACAGACCGGTGTCACTGACATCACATCTCACCAAAATATTTGAAAGAATAATCACAGAGAAACTATATGACTTTTTGGAGACAGAAAAGATTCAGTGGGAACCAGCACATATTCCGATCAGGAAAATCTTGCTTATCACAACTAATAGAGCACTATAACAATATCACAGACTCACTTGAGAGCAATGATAATTATGATGTAATATACACGGATTTTGCTAAAGCATTCGATAATTGTGATCATGACAAAATAGCACATAAAATAAAACACCTGAGTATAACAGGCAAAGTGGGCAAATGGATCTACAACTTCTTCAGGGAATGCTTAAAAATCCAAGGTATATCATCATCAGAATCGGTATTCACTATCATGCTGACAGACAGAGAATAAAGTAGACGACAACAGTAGAGTAACATCCTTTGCTATCGATACAAAGATCAGAAAAATCGGCAATGCAGAAGAGGTGGAAGCTTTACAGAGTGACTGCAAACGGAATATACAGATGGTTTCAAAAGACAAAAACATGAATTTTAACGCCGAGAAATTTCAGCTCTTGAGATATGAAAGAAATTAAGAACTTAGACAGCATACTATGCCCCAGAACCAGATAGACAGGAAATTCAGAGAACCACGAAAACAAAAGATTCAGGAATAATAATGACACCGATGATGCAAAAATTTGAAACACAGAATCAGATAGCGACAAACAAAGCAAAAAGAGTTACGGGACAGCTATTGAGAACCTTCAAAAGAAGGGGCGAGAAGGTAATGATTCCCCTGCTGAAAACCCTGATTATACAAGACTTGAATACTGCTCAAGTTTGACGTCTCCATACAAAAAAGAAATTAATAAACTAAAAGTCCAGAGGAATTCACAGCCAAGATTGATAGCTGCAAAGCACTCGGTACTGTATTTATACTCCCCCCCACCAATTTTGACAGAATATTTTCGTAAAACTAACAAAAAAATATCACGACTTAACTAACCAATTATCAAGGGCGTACAGTTGAGCTATTATTAATTATAACATTGTTTGTTTCTGGAATAGTATTTACTATTTACTAATAGATCAACTGTACGCCCTTGATAATTGGTTAGGTTAAGTCGTGATATTTTCGTTAGTTTTAACGAAAATATTCTGTCAAATTGGTGGGGGGGGGGGAGATAACCTACAAGTACCAAGCACTCAACTACTGGGAAAGACTACGTAAATTAAACCTGCATTTGCTGGAAAGAAGAAGAAAGAGATCCCCATAATTTACATTTGGAAAATGATCGAAAAACTGGTACCTAATCTCAAACTAAACCTAATTACCATCCAACCATCAGTGGGAAATAGGAAAGGTAGAATGTGTAGTGTTCCAAACGAAACGCCCGACAAGGGACACCCTCAACACTGGAGAAAATTGCTTGGTTGTCAGAGGACCAAGAATTTTAACCAGCTTCCAAAGGACCTCAGGAACGTGACAGGGGTTAAAGTTGAAATCTTCAGAAGTGTAGATGCTTGGCTCAGGACGGTATCAGATGAGACTGGTGTTCCTTTTTCTTTGTTTCCCATTTTCCTAACATTATTGTACGTTGTAAAATATTGTAATAATTTAATTTAGGATGAAACCTCATGATGAGGCGACTTGTATTATGTTATACTATGAAGTCCCTTGATTTAATATGTACAGTGCTTACAAGAAGTCTCACGCCTCTGTCTCGTCCCAAGCTAGTCTGTTAGGTATAAAATGGGCGGTCCTTATGGTAGCGGAGGTGTGTTCGGATTGGTGCACATAATTGCTATAACCCCATCAATGACGTCCACATTATGTTTGTGTGATCACTCATCTATTTATATATAGAGACATACTGTATATAGATATATATATAGAGTATGCAGGGGATAACGTGTCTCAGTCCCAGCTATGGTAGTTGTCTTACAATTAACAGTCCAAGTGCAAGTTACGTTAACACCTCCACATAAACTACCCTGGACTAAAATAACATACGTGAAGCCCTTACCAGAAACCATTTAAAAGGTGTGATTTAAAAGCTCTCTCTCTCTCTCTCTCTCTCTCTGATCACACCGCATCCCATCAGAGGTCTTCAGCAGGGACATCGGCAATGTATCCATATAACGTTAATATAATAACCGAAACTCGGGGAAAATATACTCTCTGCCTTCCGCTCTATCCCAAATCCTTTTCTCTTAGTAACCTCTTAATACAAACTAATCTATCATATTTTGCGACTTTTTAACTCTGGTAGGATTCAATTCCATTCCTATAGTGTAAGAGATACTTAAATTCATGTGTGTATTATGCCATATGATGTGCGTAATAAATAATTATTTTTAAATAGTTGGAGCGTTCAAGGTCATCTGTAATAATCTATAGACTACCCCTCAAGCCCACTCGCAGCACTTAGATTCTCCTAAGACACAGGCGTCTTCAAGTAACATGAATGCGTAGAGATCTAAGGTGTTAGATTCCATATTATATAATTTATGTGCTAGGTTTAAGAACGCTGGCATTGAAGGATGGAAGGAAGGGACAGTAAAAGCGATAATAGGTTTAATGAAGGAAGTGGAATGAGGATGGAGGTAAGCGTTGCTATGTCGAAGGAAACGAGGTTGGGTAGGGAATTACGAAGGGAGGAGGAAAGGGAGAGAGGGGGCTAAAATGAACGCAGGGATGTGTTAAGGGAGAGGAGAGAAATTCATATGAAATGCTAAACACAAACTCAAATATTTATTTTAATGCCCTAGACCTAGAAAGACAAAGAGCAAAATACCTTAAACTAACAATGAATTGACAGAAACAGAAGAGTCTGGTCTTAGACGCACTGATAGGTTTAACGTATATGGCTAGAGGCCGCCACTCAGAATTACCACTATATCTAAGTCATAATAAGGTTATTTACTATGACAGAGTAGTCATGAGTAGTTATGGAAATAAAATATGATTATACTGTTGATGGCTGACTATATTCAGTTGGGGTATAAACTATTGCTGACAATCTTTGGATCCTTGGCTTTTAAGACGAATTTTTTCTGCATATGTTCAACAAAATAGGAAATTGGCTGATTATTATTACCATTCAAAGGGTTGGTACCCTTCACAACCGAAGTCAATTTCAGAAGGGGGTGCATGGTATCCTCATTTCCTTTATCGTCCCAGCACGCTTCACATAAGCCATTTACGCAAAGATGGAAAGGCCATCTGTGCACCACGAGACGACCCAGGCAATGCGGGAAGGAATGGTGACATTGCATGAATATGGTGTGCCAATAAGAGAAATATCAAGACGACTAGACGTTCATCGAAGCACTGTGGAACGGTGGATTCATCGGTATGAAGCAGAAAACTCAATCGCTACTTTGCCGAGGTCTGGTCCTCCGCATTCAACATCTCAAGAGGAAGATGCTGCGATTGTTAATCATGCCAGAGAGCATCCTTTTGTTCCAGCGACGCATATTTACAGACACCTGAACCTTCGTTGTAGCGCAAATACAGTGAACAACAGACTTCACGAGGCAGGGTATTTTTCTCGCCGTCCAGCTATAAAACCTGCATTGACGATTGAGCATAAAGAGGCGCGGATGGGATTTGCCTTGCAATACTTGCCGCAGGAGGAAGAATTCTGGAAAAAAGTTGTGTACTGTGACGAAAAAACATTTTCAGCAGATAGTCATGGTTCCCTGCATTGTTGGAGGCAGCGCGGAAAACGCTATGAAGAAGGAAATGTTTTCCCGAGCAAACGTAGTGGTCACATCAATCTCCGTGTGTGGGGCTGGATGTCTGGCTATGGTGTCGGAGAATTGACTCAAGTAAATGGACGCTTTACTGGACAGCAATATTGCCAGATACTGGAAGAGGTGCTGCTACCCAGTGTTCGTGCGTATCTGGTTCCAGCGCCGGAACCATTTTACTTAATGGAAGATACTGTAACAGTCCCATTCATAGGAGTAACGTTGTGAGAGCGTGGTACAAAGATCACCCAGAGATTATTAATCTAATTCTGCCACCACGTTCTCCTGATATGAATCCGATTGAAAACCTTTGGGCAATAATGATTAACGAATGGGAGCAACGCAATGAAAGAACATTTGAAGCACTTTTAGCTCACACGAGGAATAGTTGGGAGAGCTTACGCCGAACACCAAACATTCCCTACAATCTGGCCTCTTCTATGCCGCAACGATTGCAAGAAATTATTGATGCCGGAGGAAGCTATACGAAATACTGATGTTAAAGCCATGACGTAAATGTGTATCGAATATATATTTATGTTAATATAGAATTTTATTATATTTTTATGTTTTACATCTATAAAAGTATATATTGTGACCATGAAAGAACTTTACTTATCCTTAGTTAGAATCGTTTCTTGCAATGTCTACGCTCGTGGAGATAGTATATGCATTGTTGAAACAAACTATGAGAAGGTAATAGTTTCAGGAAAAAAATAAAAACTGGCAACATCGAGGCCATCACATGTTTATGGGAATTGTCGGTGCTCTTCCAATATGTGCTCTACCGCGAAAATTTACATTCCAATACGTGATCTACCTTAGATTATTCGGATTAGCAGCAGGTACGTTAGTTAGCCTTATAAGGCTAACTAACGAAAATATCACGACTTAACCTAACCAATCGTCAAGGGCGTATAGTTGACCTAACGATTGGTTAGGTTAAGTCATGATATTTTCGTTAGTTAGCCTTATAAGGCTAGTTTCACGGTAGATCACGTATTGGAATATGGTAGATCACAGTTTCGCGGTAGAGCACATATTGGAAGAGCACCCAAGGTTGAGAGGGTAATAAATCTTGCTATCAGACAAAAATTTCTGAGGATTATGTAAGAGAAAATGTTACAAGTTAGTTTCTACGAAACTTAATAACGTAAACAAACACAGAAGGAATATGTGTGTCAAGAAACGTAGGCTTAAAAGTGAAAGCTGAGGTACTGAAGACCCTGAAGAAGAAATGAAAAAGAAATACAATGTTTAAAGGAGGTAAGATAGCCAGGAAAGGGACAGGACTTTGTATACATACTCGTAGATCCTGAAAATATCTACGGAGTCAAAGTATTGTAAGTCAATAAATAGTATACAGGTATCCCTCGTAAATTATTAGGATGCGTTCGAAAACACCTCGGTAACTTTCGAAATTCTAACTTACGAGTAACTTCTTATGGGGAAAATTGAGTTACGTTCGCGTCGGCCAAAATTGACCCTAATTTTCGCTCAAAACTCGCTTTTCAATATTTTTTCTTAGATATACTAACTTACGAGGTTTTTTCCTTAACTTACCAAAAAATGGGATAAATTAAAACCTCGCTAACTTACGATTCGCTAACTAACAGGGAGATAATTGTATATGAAATTCTCATCGCTGAAAGCTATAGTATTAAATCTGATAATTATAATTGTTAAAAATCCACCGAAAGTAACTGAAAATGATTGAGACTAACAATAAACAATACACTAAATTAACAAATAAGCCAATTTCCAAGCATTCTAATATGTGGAGACTTTAATTTGCCTTTCATCTGGTAATGGTAATGCTGTAGTTTACATAAAAAAAAAATTCGAGGTACAGTGCTTACAAGAAGTCTCACGCCTCTGTCTCGTCCCAAGCTCGTCTGTTAGGTATAAAATGGGCAGTCCTTATGGCAGCGGAGGTGTGGTCGGATTGGTGCACATAACTGCTCTAACCCAATCAATGACGTCCATTATTACATCACTTCTGCTACATTTTAGTGTTTAAAATATAAATGATTAAGAAGCAGAATGACCAAGTTTCGGGATGTTGGGATGGTCATGGAGCAATGCTAGTCATCATAATATTAGCTGGGCATTACATTATACCGTCTCAATATATACTGTAGACTATAGAGAACGACTAATTCGGCAAATATCCCAAATCATGGCATGATACCTAAGTTATTTTGACGCAGGTCTAAATTATTTGCTCAAATGCAATGATTGATATTAAGTAATTGTTAGGAATTGTTGTCAATATTGTTGTTTGTGATACATATCCTACGTGAAGAATCTAATGACCAAATTCCTCAGTGAACCTCTCACGCGCTCGCATTTCGAGGAAGTCACGGTCGTCTCACTAATAGATAGTTTATCCATTGTTTTAAGTGGTAACCTATTCCATCTTATGAAAGTCATTAGTCTAAAGCAAGACTGGTGGGCCGTGAATCAGAGAAATTTGCATTTGATTTGTTCATCGTAATTATTACGTAATATAGTATACTGTATATAGTAGTATATAAGAGTTTATTGGTAGCATATCATATGACAATTCGGTGCTCTTCCAATATGTGCTCTACCGCGAAAATTTACATTCCAATACGTGATCTACCTTAGATTATTCGGATTAGCAGCAGGTACGTTAGTTAGCCTTATAAGGCTAACTAACGAAAATATCACGACTTAACCTAACCAATCGTCAAGGGCGTATAGTTGACCTAACGATTGGTTAGGTTAAGTCATGATATTTTCGTTAGTTAGCCTTATAAGGCTAAATGCAAAAACTTCACTTTTTTACGTGAAGGTCAAAATATGAGAATAAAAACCCACTCTAATAGACAGAGTTTATTTCCACGACAGTTTCGACGCCCACTGGCATCCTCCCGAGGAGGATGCCAGTGGGCGTCGAAACTGTCGTGGAAATAAACTCTGTCTATTAGAGTGGGTTTTTATTCTCTTATAAGGCTAGTTTCACGGTAGAGCACGTATTGGAATATGGTAGATCACAGTTTCGCGGTAGAGCACATATTGGAAGAGCACCAAAATAGGTTTATATGAAATATAGGTCCAGTCAATAAATTGTTATAAAACACGTTAATGGTAAATTCGCAATTTTTTTTTTTTTGGACGTGTTTCATGTTTATCTCCTTTAGCCATAATTTTTAGTTGGTTTGTTTGTAAATGTATTATTGTTTGCTTTATCTTGTCACTTATTATCTTCAAGAATATTGTACTAGTTTATGGAATTTATACCGTCAATAAAGCTTATCATTATCATTATTATTTACTGAACCTCGTATATATACATATACAGTAATAATAATAACAATAATACATTCACTAAAATGCAAGTTCGTTACTATGGTGAAATCTGCAACTCTTTACTGCTGACTAGTTATATAATGAAGAAAATACTCCATTGCAATAGTACTTTCATAATTAGCTTACAGAGGAGAATATGTAAGTATTTTGCATCACTGTCCTGTTGGTTCGTTGTACAACATTTTACATCTTTGGATTTTACTGTACTTTATTAGGCTACTACGAGTGTCATTATTATTATTGTCATTATTATTATTACTAGCTAAAGATAGGACCAACCGGCCCATTTAGCTAGACCTGCGTTGCTGGGGTTTTCGTCCCCATCTAATTCCGGACAACTGTTCATAAAAACAGGGAAAAGGAAATGGGGAAAAAAATCCCTGTTTCAAATAATTGTTTTTCCTTACTCTAACATAAACATCAACTCTAACATACATCTAACATCATTCTAACAAACAATTCTAACATCAACACCTCATTCTAATAATCATCACCAGTTTAGTCTGTGGACGCATCTAAAAAATTCTATCCACGTTTGTGAAATCGAGAAAAGTCATTCGGTCAATAAAACTATAGGAACGATAGAAAGTCATAGAAACTATACAAACTATAGAAAGTCAGAAACTATACAAACGATAGAAAGTCATAGAAACTATACAAACGATAGAAAGTCATAGAAACTATACAAACGATAGAAAGTCATAGAAACTATACAAACGATAGAAAGTCATAGAAACTATACAAACTATAGAAAGTCATAGAAACTATACAAACTATAGAAAGTCATAGAAACTATACAAACTATAGAAAGTCATAGAAACTATACAAACGATAGAAAGTCATAAAAACTATACAAACGATAGAAAGTCATAGAAACTATACAAACGATAGAAAGTCATAGAAACTATACAAACGATAGAAAGTCATAGAAACTATACAAACGATAGAAAGTCATAGAAACTATACAAACGATAGAAAGTCATAGAAACTATACAAACGATAGAAAGTCATAGAAACTATACAAACGATAGAAAGTCATAGAAACTATACAAACGATAGAAAGTCATAGAAACTATACAAACGATAGAAAGTCATAGAAACTATACAAACGATAGAAAGTCATAGAAACTATACAAACGATAGAAAGTCATAGAAACTATACAAACTACAGAAAGTCATAGAAACTATACAAACTATAGAAAGTCATAGAAACTATACAAACTATAGAAAGTCATAGAAACTATACAAACGATAGAAAGTCATAGAAACTATACAAACTATAGAAAGTCATAGAAACTATACAAACGATAGAAAGTCATAGAAACTATACAAACTATAGAAAGTCATAGAAACTATACAAACTATAGAAAGTCATAGAAACTATACAAACTATAGAAAGTCATAGAAACTATACAAACTATAGAAAGTCATAGAAACTATACAAACGATAGAAAGTCATAGAAACTATACAAACGATAGAAAGTCATAGAAACTATACAAACGATAGAAAGTCATAGAAACTATACAAACGATAGAAAGTCATAGAAACTATACAAACTATAGAAAGTCATAGAAACTATACAAACTATAGAAAGTCATAGAAACTATACAAACTATAGAAAGTCATAGAAACTATACAAACGATAGAAAGTCATAGAAACTATACAAACTATAGAAAGTCATAGAAACTATACAAACGATAGAAAGTCATAGAAACTATACAAACTATAGAAAGTCATAGAAACTATACAAACGATAGAAAGTCATAGAAACTATACAAACTATAGAAAGTCATAGAAACTATACAAACGATAGAAAGTCATAGAAACTATACAAACGATAGAAAGTCATAGAAACTATACAAACTATAGAAAGTCATAGAAACTATACAAACGATAGAAAGTCATAGAAACTATACAAACGATAGAAAGTCATAGAAACTATACAAACGATAGAAAGTCATAGAAACTATACAAACGATAGAAAGTCATAGAAACTATACAAACTATAGAAAGTCATAGAAACTATACAAACTATAGAAAGTCATAGAAACTATACAAACTATAGAAAGTCATAGAAACTATACAAACGATAGAAAGTCATAGAAACTATACAAACGATAGAAAGTCATAGAAACTATACAAACGATAGAAAGTCATAGAAACTATACAAACTATAGAAAGTCATAGAAACTATACAAACTATAGAAAGTCATAGAAACTATACAAACTATAGAAAGTCATAGAAACTATACAAACGATAGAAAGTCATAGAAACTATACAAACGATAGAAAGTCATAGAAACTATACAAACGATAGAAAGTCATAGAAACTATACAAACGATAGAAAGTCATAGAAACTATACAAACGATAGAAAGTCATAGAAACTATACAAACGATAGAAAGTCATAGAAACTATACAAACGATAGAAAGTCATAGAAACTATACAAACGATAGAAAGTCATAGAAACTATACAAACGATAGAAAGTCATAGAAACTATACAAACGATAGAAAGTCATAGAAACTATACAAACGATAGAAAGTCATAGAAACTATACAAACTACAGAAAGTCATAGAAACTATACAAACTATAGAAAGTCATAGAAACTATACAAACGATAGAAAGTCATAGAAACTATACAAACGATAGAAAGTCATAGAAACTATACAAACGATAGAAAGTCATAGAAACTATACAAACGATAGAAAGTCATAGAAACTATACAAACGATAGAAAGTCATAGAAACTATACAAACGATAGAAAGTCATAGAAACTATACAAACGATAGAGTCATAGAAACTATACAAACGATAGAAAGTCATAGAAACTATACAAACTATAGAAAGTCATAGAAACTATACAAACGATAGAAAGTCATAGAAACTATACAAACGATAGAAAGTCATAGAAACTATACAAACGATAGAAAGTCATAGAAACTATACAAACGATAGAAAGTCATAGAAACTATACAAACGATAGAAAGTCATAGAAACTATACAAACGATAGAAAGTCATAGAAACTATACAAACGATAGAAAGTCATAGAAACTTTACAAACTATAGAAAGTCATAGAAACTATACAAACTATAGAAAAGAACGCAGCCATGAAAATCTTAAGCTTCACATCCGAACCCATTGTGTCAAGATTTGTGAAGCTGCATTTAAAATCTCAGTTCCTTGTGAACTTAAAGTAATTATTAAGCTTTCGCTGCCTAAATAATTTTTTTTCAAAATCATCTTCGCTATGAAATTATTTACTGCGACTTTTTCCACAGATAGAGAGATAGACAGAATCAGCTCCATTATAGTATAGATTATATATAGGGTGTCCCACAAAAACTATATACTCTTTATAGCATCATATATTTTATTTTAAAAAAACCCCAAACAATATGTTGTTATAGCAATTGCCAATGAAAGGTAAATTAGTAATCTAAGTGATCAAAATGTTATAGCGAGTTGTTTGCATATAAAATTTAATTAACTACGCCAAGTGCTCAAAATGTTCTCCGGCGGCATTTTGAACATTTTGAGCACTTGGCGTAGTTAATTAAATTTTATATGCAAACAACTCGCTATAACATTTTGATCACTTAGATTACTAATTTACCTTTCATTGGCAATTGCTATAACAATATATTGTTTGGTTTTTTTTTTAATTATAAAATATATGATGCTATAAAGAGTATATAGGTTTTTTGGGACACCCTGTCGTTTTCGACATTCCTATAGTTTTTATCTTATTACCGTGGTCATCTTCATGGTGTCTGCTGTTTAACCTCCTTCGTAAGGGGCAAGATTATAAGACGTAGGGGACCTACAGCTTTACGTAGAATCCGAACCACGGGTCGTTACATCGTTTGGCCGCAGAGGACGGTCTCCCATCCAACTACTATCCAGACCCAATGTTACTTAACTTTGCTGATCTACGGGAAGAGGTGTTTCTACAATGACCACGACGTAGACTCGCTCTTCATAGGATAGGTCCGTAGAACATAAACTAATTAATCCTTTCACTCACTAAGTACACAAGTGTGTAGCTGAAAAATAAACCATATTTATTCTTTCTTATGTAACCACAGATGAAAGCAAATTTATTTTTTGCCCTGTAACTCGTGAGTGAAAGGGCTAATTGACTGCATGACTTATTGAAATTTCTATCCATAAAGTTGTGGGTGTGGATGTGGATTGTGGGTGTGGATGTGGATAGGGACGTGGTTGAACCATAATTTGTAAAAAATACTGCGTATATGTGAAAATATTTTTTAAATTATTCAATTGAAAAACCAGCCTTCGAAATAGACATTAAGCACATATTAAAAAAATACCAAAATTCCTCTCTGTATTACACAAACTGAAATACTACATCCAAAATGTATATTGTTCAATCTATAATTAATAGACACCTTTGCGTGTTCTTATATCATCATATTGGGGGAACACACAGCAGTATACAACCTAGTCCTAGAATGTACTATGTAAAATAGAATGTCAGAATCATATCAGGTGCTAAAGCATTCTTTAAAATTTCCTTAGCTAAAGGATCTTTACAAAAAAAAAACCAGCCGAAGTAATCCATGATTTTTAAACCGTCAAACTCGCTGAGTTTAGCATTACCTTATTTACAGTTGTGTACAACTAGTTACTCGTACATCTGGCATTTCATTCGTTCGAATTTTATTAATTTTTTCTTTCATCTTTGTATTTCCACTGTTATATTTTTTCACACTTTGCTGTACATTTACACTGATATTCACGTTTACAACATTTTTACATTTACACTGATGTTCTCATCTCAATTCACATTTTTACACTTCATTTACAGGAGGATCCTCGTAGCTTTTGCCGTGTGCTGTCTTTTGGGTTTGGCTGCCGCCCAGCAACGATGGAGTGACATAGTGAAAGGAGACATTGCCACTGACCAGGAGATCGGGATATTAATTTCTGACGAAAGAATCATCAAAGAAATTGTCGATTGCCTCATCGCACTGAACTTCGACACCAGTAATTGTGACCCTAGACTCGAGAAAGCTCACAGTACGTATCGTTTTGGTTCTTCGATTTGATTTTACGTTTATATCTTTCTACTTTAAGTAAACTCTACTGTATCGCCTACACACAACCATAAACCATAATTTTTATTAAGAAT
This sequence comes from Bathynomus jamesi, assembly GCA_023014485.1. NCBI lineage: Eukaryota > Metazoa > Arthropoda > Malacostraca > Isopoda > Cirolanidae > Bathynomus > Bathynomus jamesi. The sequence continues at coordinate 344,925 of JAJOZX010003063.1, read as the reverse complement.
TTCGCAAAATTTATCTTCGTCTCCACTGATTTCTCATCAATTAAACTTTCGGAAATTAGTTATATTATCTGAATATTTCATAGGAGAATTAGTTATAATTACAAAAGTTTAGTTTTTCTCATAATTATTCGTCATTATTTTAGGCAACAGACTAATTTTAACCTAATATAATGAGGCTAATGTTAATAATGACGCAAAAATTGTCACACTAAAATCATTACATCCTAACGTGTTTCATCAAAACAAAAATAGGTCGAAAGTAATTCAGAATTTCTCAACATTAACGCAAAAGAAATCAAAATCAGAGATTAAAACTGTCCTTCTTATGGATATTGACGTATCATTCCATACACATTACATCTATCTATCTATCTGTCTATCTATATTCACGTAACTTACCCCATACATCATACTCTTGTTTTTATGTAAAATATTTTCCTCTCAAACAAAGAGCTTGCGACGGAGTTCTTCAAAACTGGTATGAAATGTAGGTCTTGCACTGATTATGAAAAGAGACAAACTAAGAAGTTCTTAAGAAAAATTGCCATACATCACGGACACCTGTATAGTACCCTTGTCCTTGGGGTTTTCAAGAGAACACAATTTCCTAAACTTCTTGGATGAGTCAACCAAAGGTGACAAGTGTAACTAGTAAAAATGACTAATAGGTTGAATTGAAATTTGTTAAGGGTGAATTGTTGAATAACTGCTTACGCAACGACACTACTCACTGTTTAATATATATATATATATATATAATATATATATATAATATATATATATATATATATATATATATACTGGCCAGCTAAAGCAAATTTTTGTATTTTGTATTTTGTTAAAACCTGAATAAAAATTTTTAAGTAAAAATAAAATGTGTTTATGACCTTTTCAATAAAAAAAAAAATAAATAAATAAAAATAAATAAAATAAAATTAAAAATAAAGATCTGAAATTGAATTTAAGGTCCATTAAAGATCAGACTCTAATTTCCTTTAGAATGAACTTACACACACACACATATATATATATATATGTTAAACCATTCTGAGTTTGTATATATATATATATATATATATATATATATATATATATATATATATATATATATATACAGGGTGTCCCGTAAGTCTGGACCCATAGGGATTTATAATATATTTTTTTATTGTTATATTATTATTTATTATTATTATTTTTTTTATTATTTTTTATTATGATTTTTATTTGTGGGGCCACTTGAAAACCAAAGTGTACGAGGTCAAACTTCAGAACATTTTCCACCTTAAAGCACGCATTGTGGAGGCGTGTCAAGAAATTTCTGCGACTGTGATTCAGAAAGTGCTGTCGCAGTGGAGGTTGCGTCTTCAACTATGTGTGCGACACAACGGCGGACACTTTGAACAGATTATGTAATAAATTTTTGGACTATTTTGTAATTTTATTATTTTTCCCTATGGGTCCAGACTTACGGGACACCCTGTATATATATATATATATATGTGTATGTGTGTGTATATCTCTGTGTCATGTTCCCTGTCTAGCCTTTATATATACACAGTGTATACTATATAATATATATATGCAAAATTACTCCACCAGGATTCCAACCCAGCACTTCTTAGCCAATTCCTTAGTATGATAGTATTTTGTTTGTACGAACTGTGGTGAAGGGTGTCTAGTTCCTCTCCGTTCACTATGAATAAAATGTAAGTACTTCACTGCTCGAATTGTGGTAATTATGGGTAATGGAGGCCGACTGGTTCTTATACTGAGCTTGTTTAGTCCTCCGTGGAGGAACTTTACTGTCACGGGGTCACTGAGGTACCTGAGGCCAACCTGGCTCATACGGCAGTGGACTTTAAGAACTTTCGGGATGTTGACCAATGCCCTGTTACGCTTGCTTCGAGTCAAATAATGTATAATCACACGTCTGCCAATCACCAACAAAACTTAGAAAGATCACCACAACCAATGGAAACGGTACGGCTGCACCTGAAGATTAGTTCCAAATGATAACGGTGTTGAGTATCACAACAATAGTCGGTGTAGGAAAAAAGTTGATAAAAATCACTTTACTTAAGTTACAGGTATGAAAGTGATGAAATTATAATACGAGATCACGGGTTGTTTATGAATTAAATGAAAAAGAAGTTTCAAGGTTATTTAAAATATTTTTGGTCGTCGGAAGAAGTTTGTCATCGGGACTCAAGGAGTCTCCGAGGCTGGCCGCACATAGGATCGTCTTACGACTGGCGACTGACGAGTGACGACTTGGGTCGTGAGTCGCAAGACGATCGCACACAGATTGGCTAAAATATTTGGTGCGCGTACTCGCACGGTCTTCCTTTCGTGTGTTCAGTAACTGTTCTCCCTTATGGGCGCGCTGTCCGTTTTATTATAGGCCATCCAGGATCGTGGCTTTTCAGTTTTCACGGCGCCTCCAGTCAGAATTTCTTTAATTCTTTGTTTTCCACTTTCTTGGAAGTTAGATAAAGGTTTTAAATACATCATTTTAAAGGTTTTCAATATTCCTAACTGTTTTAGGTTACTTAAGTACCAAAATGAACCTATTATTATAGTAATGATAGTTTGTAATTAGATTTATTATAATTTTTTATGTTGAATTCAAACAATTATTTTGGGGGTAGGATGTTCACTAGAACGCAATTGGTCAAAATATAGGCGCGGTCTGACGTTATTGAAAATAAAATGGTTCTGATTAATCAGTTAATCATTGTTTCGAATTTAATAATTATTTAATCAAAAAAATATTTTTAGAAAATGATGGAAATGATTAATTTTCCTCATAATTTCACCATCATTTTACCTTAATTTTTGTAATGTATCATCTGAATTTGGCACCTTTTTTGCGTGTATAAACTGTCTAATCCGCCCATGCTTGATTTCTTGAACTAAAGCAAACTAAATGTTTGAGCAAAATGTTTTCTTCGGTCTTATCTCACGCAACAGAAACAATAAAGCTCTTTCTTACTCTTTTCAGAAGTATTTAATTTTTAATAATTTTTATTCAGTTAATCATTGAGTAATTAGAAATTTCATCATTCTTCACTTTTTCCTAAAAATGATTAATTAACCATGCCCTAATGACAATGCACAGTTTAACCCAAATTCCAGATGTTATGCCTGTTCCTGGTCACGTAGCCTACTTAATTTTCAAGTACTGGTAAAATTTTCTATTAAGATTTTACTTATATTTAATTGTTCATAATTCACCAATATTTTTTACTCCAACAGTGGTAAGTTGTGTTACTGCGTTATTATTCATTGTTTTACAAGATGATATTCGCAGTAGGGTTTTAAGTGACTCCGACAGTTTTAATGAAATTACTGTATGAAGATAAAAGTTACTTTGTAAGCCAAATTACACCGGTCTGCATGAAAATCGATTTCTTTATTTTGAGTTGTGATTCTGAAGCAGTTCGCTGCGCTGAATTAAAAAATGTTACCAGTTTTTTTCTATCACCCACAGTTTTAAAGTTATTAGCAAAACAATTTTGGGGCGTTTTGTAATTTTTTACTTTTTTTATCTTTAATTAATTTAGTTTTTTCATATTTTTCAGATAGATAATTCTAACATTACGTCTTTAAAATTTTAATAATGGCTTCTAGAGGATGTACCCATAGTCCAGACATATTTTATTATATTTGTGGTCGGTATGTTGTTGTAAAACAAAGGACAAATGTAACGACCTTCATTAAGAGAGCTTATCATGCTTATTTGGGAATTAAATTAGGAGATCAAGACAAAAGTTGGGCTCTACACAAGGTTTGTCTTACGTGTGTTGCGGCACTAAGGAATTGGAGCAAAGGTAAAAAGAAAAGTTTGCCATTTGGGATCCCTATGGTATGGCGCGAGCCTAGAAACCATACCGACGACTGCTACTTCTCTTCTGGCAATGTTAAAGGTTATAATGCAAAGAATAAAGAGAGCCTTCAATACCCAAGTCTTCCATCTGCAATAAGGCTGGTACCCCATGGTCCAGAAGTTCCTATTCCCGCCCACCCGAGAGTCTGGATCAATACAATTCAGATTTTGATTCAGCTCCAAATCCAGACAATGATGATGTTTATGAACAGCCAACAGCTGACAGAGATCCTAAACCATTAACCCAAGCCGAACTAAATGACTTAGTCAGGGATTTGAATCTGCCTAAGGACTCTGCAGAACTTTTGGGGTCTAGATTGCAGGAGAACAATTTATTGGCATCCGACACATACTTCGCTTGGTACAGAAATCGTGAGACTTCGTGCCTTTTTTCGAAGAAGATGGTCCCTTGGTATTTTGCAAGGACATCACAGGATTAGTGTGCAAGCTAAGCATCGAATACCAAACAAGTGACTGGAGGTTGTTTATAGATTCCTCTAAAACCAGTCTAAAAGGAGTGTTAGTGCACAACGGTAACAAATATGCGTCAATCCCAGTGGCCCATTCTACTCATTTAAAAGAGATCTATGATAACATGAAACTGCTTCTGGAAAAAATTCAGTATCAAAATCACAGATGGATATTGTGTGGGGATCTCAAAGTCCTTTGCATGTTACTTGGGCAGCAATCAGGATACACTAAGATGCCATGTTTCATCTGCGAATGGGATAGTCGAGCACGTGACCAGCACTGGAAGAGGAAAAGTTGGCCTCCTAGAGAGAATCTTACCCCAGGATCAAAGAACATTTTACATGAACATCTAGTTGAACCAAATAAAATCCTCCTACCACCCTTGCACATTAAGTTAGGCTTGATGAAGCAGTATGTCAAAGCATTGAATAGAGAAGGTGAGTGTTTCAAGTACATTTGTTCAAAATATCCAAAGATTAGCTACGAGAAAAAAAGGAAGGTGTTTTTATAGGTCCTCAGATTAGAAAGTTATTGACAGACGATCATTTCCTGAACACAATGACCAATAAAGAAAAAGAAGCATGGCTTGGTTTCAAAGATGTTGTTGAAAACTTTTTGGGAAACTACAAAAGCCAAAATTATGAAAGACTGGTGGAAAATATGCTTAAAAAGTTTTGCGCCTTAGGCTGCAACATGAGCCTGAAAGTTCACTTCTTATTTTCGCATCTTGACCGTTTTCCCGAAAATCTCGGAGATGTCAGTGAGGAGCAAGGGGAACGATTTCACCAGACATCAAAACCATGGAAAGAAGATATCAAGGAAGATGGCATACAAATATGATGGCGGATTACTGCTGGTGTCTGCAACGAGATCAGCCTAACGCACAGCATAAGAAAACATCAAAGAAGCACCGGTTTAGTCGTCATTAGTCAGATCTACCTTCTTAGTCTTAAGTCTTTGAAATAAGTCCTGAAATGTTTGCAAGTAAAGAAGGTAAATATATTTTGTTTCTTTCAGTTATTTTTTTATTCTTTCATAAACAAGCAATATGCTTGTCCAAGAGCTAGGAGCTACTTAATTCTGCTTTAATTAGGTTTTACTCTATCACCTAAAGATTTCGTGCTACAAGGGGTGTTGTAATACCTCATCTGTCCCCAAATGTTAACCCATTGATGGGAGGGGAGAGAGTATTTTGCTGGGAACGGGACTGGTTGTTATATATATTTACCCTACATTATTATGTAAGCGTTACTGTAGTCTATAACAACAAAATTTATGGTTTAGCATGTGCAATCCAATGTTGGTCTTGATAAGATGGTTCACATTTGGGGATAAGTGGGGGATTTATGACACACCCTGTAGTAAGAAAACCATACGTGATAGGGAAAAACTAACTATATTTTTGAGATCAGCGCACTCAAATTATATAGAATCACCAACTAGTTTGTAAAAATCGATCGACAAGTTTTCAAATGTGTACTGGTGTTATCAGTGCTTATCCTTACCACAGCGAAAAAGAGCACTGCAAAGTTCTTGTCTACAAAGTGGTAGACTTTGATCTTGGTAGATCTTGTCTACGAGATCAGTACAAGACGTCCTGTTCGTGGCCAGCCACGTTCTGTTCGTACGGCAGAAAATAGCAATGTGGTCGATCTGCAAACAAGAAAATGCCTCAGGCATCAGCATGACTACCTGGCGAACCTCCAGTCTAACCTTACAAGCGTATCATGACCATTCGTTAACAGTCGATTTTTTAATACGTTGTTAAATTAATATTTTGCAGATTTCGTAGTTCCTTCAGTAACAAATCAGATGGTTTTGAGTCATGTATTATGAGCAAAGCCTACCAATGTCTAGTCATTTGACATGTAAATAATTTCATACGAAAGATTTTGAACAGAAATTTTTAAACCAGCGAGACCTTAACATTTACTTTAAGCTTACGAGGCATTTGAACGCAGCTTCACAAATTCGGTCTCAAAGGCTCTGGATCTGAAAGCTCAAAACTTTGATGTCTGTGTTATTTTTTGTAAGTTTAAGGTCTCACTGGCTTTTACGCGATTTTACAAAACAGTTTGTATTTTTGTACAAGAGTGGTATGATTAGATATACGTTGGTTTTTGTTATCAGTATAGGATTTCTGTTATTGTTATTAAGATGCATAATGTCCCTGTCCATTCATTCCAATGTTTTTATTTTGTTTTTACACTGAGGTGAAAGTTGGATCTGCTGCCCTCTTTTCAGGGATTCTCAACAAGTTATGTAGGTGTTCACGTAAAGGTGCAGAAATTGAAACCAGTCAGAGCTTCCGACTTGAAATTTCCGAAGAATCACGAGGGAGCCAGCGCTCGGAGTTCAGTGGGTAACACAGTTTTCCTATAAGTGAAATGAAACTACTGAGGTCGGAAGTTCGATTCTCGATGACGCTGGTAATAATAATAATAATACAGGAATTAGCACAATGGGCTGCATTAGTTGCCTTGAGCACTGTGCCAGTTTCTGTCCCTCCTAAATGATTATCATGCGCCTCATTGGTGTAGTGGTCATTATCACTGACTACAAATCCACCAGTCCAGAGTTCGATTCCCGGCTATGGTAGGCAGCGGTTACCTCACCCAGCTGTTCGTTTTTCCATACCAAAAAATATTGGTTGGTAGATAAATGGGTACACTGCGTAGTCTAGTGGCTAGGCCGCTGGGCTGCTCATCGGGAGGTGGTGAGATCGAGTACGGGAGAGGACTTTGTAATTTTTGACCACTTGTGATGGGTCGTGGTTCGGATTCCACGTTAAGCTGTAAGTTTAAGGTGGAGTAAAGAGCTTGACCTTCGTCAGAATGACCAACTCGGGCGGCCAAGGTTACCAGTTATTATCAGAAGGGGCGAGAACAGAGCAGTATTCAGTTACTGGGCGATCCAAACTCTTCCATAATTTGAACATGTGCACTCCGCTGCTAAGAAAACTTATATTATTCCCATTTTTTCCTATGGTGGTTTTAGTGTTCTATGAAATATGCGTCTGTTGCCATTATCCTTCTAAATCCCCGTGGATCAGCAAAGTTAAGCGACATTGGGTCTGTTACGTAGTTGGATGGGAGACCGTCCTCCGCGTCCATATTAAATAGCCACCCGTGGTTCGGATCCTTAAACCCTCAAATCACTGTATGGTAATCAGAAATAAAGCAAATGCTAGACTCAATCTCATGCAGAAACACATTAAATACAAATCACCCAATATTATAAAGCAACTTTACATTTCATATGTGAGACCCCTCCTCGAACACTGCATTCAATTTAATAGTCCCTATTTGATACAAGATATTGAAAAACTAAAAGTACAGAAACGAGCAACAAGAATGATCCCATCTCTAAGACAATTGACATATAAGGAAAGACTGGCGTATCTAAGCATGTTCTCATTAAAAAGGAGGAGGTTAAGGGGTGATATGATAGAGGTGTATAAAATGATAAAAGGGTTGGATAAGATAGATTTTGAGTCTCTTTTCATTAAAGACCACAATAATCAGACTAGAGGTCATAGTATGAAATTATTTAAGCCAAGATGTAGAACAAATTTAAGAAAACATAGTTTTACAAACAGAGTAATTAAATTTTGGAACAGTCTGACAGAAGAAGTGGTGACTTCAGATACACTTGATTCTTTCAAAAGAAGGTTGGATAGTTTGATGTCTGCAAGGGACATCTGGTGATGGTGTTTAAGCCCATTTTTATTGCATGAATGGTACTAGTTTATTTCATATATATTATGTGCATTTGGGTGATAGATCCCACAGCTCAACACAGGTGTTGTGGGATAGAGGGAGGCAGCATCTTGGGTTAGGGGATACTCTCTGTCCTTACACACCCTATTTAAAGAGATTCCTCTGCCGAGCGGTGCCCCCCATAGTACTGTGAGGTATTGAAAAACTCATGATCTTCACTTGCCCACAAACACCTTTAAATGGGAGAACCAAAATGGGTGCACACACATTTCTACATTACTGTACAGTCTTTACAGCCACACCTACACTTTTCCTCCTAAGTATATATATTGTAATGTATATGGATGTAAATTGTGACTTGGTCCGCAATTGATATGGACCGTGACTTAATTTTGGTTGGCACGGTACTGGTATTGATGGGTACTATAATGAAATTGACTGGATTCTTTGGATCTGATATATTTGCATGTCAGTTATAAATACATATAGTGTGTAACATATTTGTGGATAGTAACCTATTATGACTTTGATCCTCTGGATCCAGAGATTCTATCTTTAGTTTGAAATTGATAATTAATTAGTTTTAAATTTATACTTAATTGGTTTTTTAAAAATTGGTTATTGCCAATGTACAGGTAGTTTTTACATAGTGGAGCCACCTCGATGGGCCGAAGTGGCCCCTAGTGTGCCCACTATAAAAATTTCTTATGTTCTTATGTTCTTATGATACCACGTAAAACTGCAAGTCCCTTCCGTCATTTGACTTTAGATGTTGTGAAAGTACTCGGTTTCTCCTCACTCATTTTATAGCAGTGGTTCCCAACCTATTTTAGGCCAACACCCCCTTATGTCCATCAATATTTTCTGGTGCCCCCTCATAAAGATGTGATTTATTAAGAGAAGGGAACAATTTTGCAGTTTCCTAGCGCCCCCCCTAAGATTCTTAAACGCCCACGTTGGGAACCACTGTTCTATAGAATCTAAACACGTCTATCTGCGAAATGATAATGAGGACTTTATTCAGATGATACTATTATACAATTGGTAGCATTAGCAAGCTTATTTCTAAGCCTAGCTGAGTTAGGCCTATCATTTATGTGGAAGTATTAGGTCGTTTCGGTGTACCTGAAACACCTACGACACGTGTCTCATACAAGAGTGGTTCGTTTTTTTTTCGATATCTATCACGGCCCTGCTTTTGGCTTCGAGCCTATCTGTTATTTTTCGCACCAATATTATATGATTCCCATATGAAAATTAATTACACGCTTTGGAACAATACCTCCCTTTTACCAGATAACTCAACTCCTTTGATAAATGTGTCACTGATCTCATCACAATTTATTTCATAAAATTTCACCATTCTGATTTTGTTTCACCTTTGCATTACATTCAAGACAATGCCCTCGGATTAAATGTAAAAAGGTCATAAAAATAATTATTGTTCATTTAAATCACATGAGCCCAACAATAAAAAAAGAGCTAAATATAGAGTATATATATATATATATACGAGAGGAGGGGCGACAAGCTTGACTTTTGTGAAATGAGGAATCATCGCACGGAACATTTGAAAGGTTGAAAGGTGTGTGTGGTATGTGTCTGTGTATATATATAATATATATATATATATATATATATATAATATATATATATATATATATATATATTAGTATTAGTATTGAGAACTTTCGTCTGGTTTACGCGGAGAATTCTTTGAGAACCTTTCCTGATGGCAAACACCTCTTAACTTTACTGCCTCTTTCCAAATTAACGTCACCTGATCAACTCCTTCTTCGTTGACAAACTTCTCTCTACTGACTCTTGCACGCTTCCCTTCGCCCTTCAGAAGAGAATTGTGGTTGTTCATCTCGCGCTTTAACAAACATTTCTTTGTCTTTTTACCACTGAACCTAAAACTTAGAAATATCCATTAGTACATTATTTTAGGAGTTTTTACAAACTCCTAATTATTTTATATTATTTAACTAACTTATTTGGCCTATTTAATCGTATTAATTCCTTTTATTGTATATATTCTATACCGTATGAAAACTAAATTGTTTTTAATGACATAATTGGACGAAAGGGAAGGCGTTATATCACGTGACTGCTATACTTGTACCTAATTGATGGAACATTAATTTGTCCCTAAACACGTATGAACATATTGGAACTTGTCTGGCTGTTTTCGTGCCAGGAGTCACGTAGTCATGTATGTGTTTTTCTAAATACATTTTAGGCGTACGTGCAATTTATATTCTACCAAACTTCTGTTTGATAAAATTAATAAATTTCCATTTTACAAACCCAACAGTTGCGAAGTGGTTTAAGAACTCCATCGTTACATTAGTGTACATTCTTTCTAAAGCTCTGACTTGGTATTTTCCTGTAATTGTTTTGTGTGTTGTTGCTTATTTAATAGCTATTCTATTGTAATTCTGTGTTGTTGACATATCTAAGAAATTGAAATTTATCACAATTGAATCTCATGTTTGTTTTAGTCCATTTAAATAGTATGTTGAAATCTTCGTACCTCCCCGTTCAATTTCTTTGCTTTTTCTGTCATTCGCAAATGACAAAATAATACTGCTCTCTTTGAATTATTTGTCTGTATCATTAAGATAAACAGCAGGAGTACTAATTCCGTCGCTTGGAGGTGCAAAACTAATGACTGGTGAAACCCTGGATTTAACTGTATTTACCCAATACTTTTTTGAGGTTTTTAATTTAAAATATTAAGTTGTTGTAGAGACAATTCTTCAATGTTGCCATATGTCGAAGATTTTGGCGTTAATTTTGGTTGTTGATTACTTTTTCTTTGTATGATTGTATCGATGATTACTTCCCACTCAGTGCGTCATTCCCACTTTCATTCTCGATCCGAAAGTGAAAGTTTCTTCCTTTGAGAAAGAATATCACTCTCATTCGCATTCGCGATAAGGCGCTACGTCACAGTGACAATATTTCCTAACCTAACTCAACTTACCCTAACATTAGCCTAACTCAACTGAATTTAATCTAGTCTAACTAACATTAGACTAATTTAACCGAACCTAACCTAAACCAAAGTGGGAAAGCCGTGGATAGGAGCTATATGATTAAAGCGCTTCTCTGAGTCTTCCTTGGTGGGGTGGTGGTTCGCGTTTCACAAAAAGCTGTAGATCCCTTCCGTCATACGTTAAGAAGGAGGTTAAAATACCCCAAACACACACATTGAAGAAGAGTCTTCAAGTGACATGGGTATTCACCTCAGAACACTTATGAAGATAGAACATAGATAATTGAGGCATCTCCTCAAAACAAAGTCAAGATGGACTCTTCTCACAAGTCACAACACACGACTAAAAAAATTAGAAGGACGAAGTCCGTGGAGCGTTTGTTCTACACTCTCCACCCCCTCTTTTTTCGGACTCTTGGTAAACCTTCCAAAAATTTTTGATCTTTCGTTGGAGGATATGGTACACAAGTTACATTTGGCTTTAGAGCACTCCATGAGAGGGTTAGACAGTAAGTACTATGAACATAGTACTCTGAACGTCAAAGTTTAGTATTGCCGCCTTCACAAGTGCGGCGTAATTTGGTTATGAAGCCATTTAAACCTAAAAGTAAGTGTCTGTTTCATCTGCTGTAAGCCCTTCTACCATTACAATACTTCAGCACTGAAGATGAACAAGGTCGAAAATAATCAAAGGCTCTCTGCAGCTGTTAAATCACTCAGCATCATGAAAACTCTAGTTACTTAAACTGTACCGGTAACTGTGTAATTTTTCAAATAATATTGTTACGCATATTCCGGGCAGTACATTTAACGTTATATATTTTGTTTTTGTCTTATAGTATATACGAAAGTATGAAGGCACATTAAAAAGAAATACAGTATTGTTAAAATAAAATGTGAAATCACATTTGAATTTTAAAAGAAATTTATATTTATATTTAAGTATATTTAAGTAAATTTATATTTAAGTAAAAAATTCCACTTTATGGAAATTATATTGAAATATAGTTATTCCACTGATGTACAGTTTAAAGTATTCAGTTTATGCATTGTTTTACATAATGTTTTGTAAAGTTACAAACTGTCTTATACAGAGTTGTATAGTGACAAGTAATTGAATTACTGTTAATCATTTACTTTTTAATAATTAATTACCAATTTTAATTAATATGAAAATGTCGTAATTGTACTTGCAATTGAATTCTAGTTTTAAAATAATTATAATTTAACTTATTGTACTGCACTGTATGCATACATCCCATCTGTGGTGGAACTATACAAAAACTGCTATGAATAAACTCTCTGTTGCTTATAATAATATTTTTCGAATGCTATGTAGGGAACCAAAATGGTGCAGTGCCAGTTTTATATTTACTACGCGTAACCTACCTACCAGCCAAATGTTAATCCAGAAGAATATATATAAAATTTCATTACTAGGGTCCGAAACAGCTCTAATGTGTTATTGTGCAATGTCCTGTCTTCAGATACTGTGTACCTCTCACCTATATGACAGTCTTGGTTCAGACAACTGCTGGTTTACAATACCTTATTTTTGTATGTAGCAAAGATTATATATGCATATTAAGTTGTGTTATAATAAGACTGTATTTGTATGTTGGGTTAAATGGCTATGCTGGCCTTATTTTTGCATTTGTATGTTAGGTTAAGTGGCTATGCTGGTCTTATTTTTGTATTACGTTCAGCGTATAATACGTAAGATTGTACTTGTATGTTAGGTTAAGTGGCTATGGATTGTGAATGATCCGCAATAAAGATGTTTTGTTTTTCTGTTAAAGGAGACAGTGTGAAATGAGTAGCTTGGGAACATTTCGTAATACTATTTCACGCAGCTTTGCGTCCATTTTTAACCTTCTCTCGCTCATTAATACTTTCTATCAACTCATTTCGTTACGTCATTGTTTAGGAATTAGTTACAAAACTCAAAATTTAAAGTAAATAAGAAAAAGACCAAGAGTTTTCCCTTTTCATTGATCTAATAAATAATTTTGCTTACAATGATGGTTGGATATAACGTATAACCATATGGTTTTATTCCAAAAACTTCATAGGTGCTTCTTGACACACCAAATGATTTCATCTTTAATTTCAAACTTCTCATTTAAATAATATGAAAATAACTCAATTACTTTAGAGAGGTAGTTGTAAGTGCAATTGAATTACTCAGAAAGAAAGTAATGAGTGTTGAACTTTAATTACGAATGTAACTGCTACTGATTATACAGTAATTATGTTGGTCTATCAAAAATGAAATGGGGCATTGGCTTTGCATGTGGGTTACTCTTCTTAAAGGTACCTGACCACCTATTCAGAATGCACAATCTTCTCGGGTTTTCTGACGCGTTTTGCAAGGATTTTTTTTTCTATAGAACTCTGGTGGCCAACGCGTTGAGAGAGATTAAAGAGAGAATTTGTTTTTCAAAGCAAGATTTTGAAATATTTTGAGCGATAATTTTTCCTATTCGCGAGACTTCGCAACCTGGAAAACGAGAATTTTTGCAGAAAGACAGTGTCGCGCGAGAATTTTGTAGAGTGTGCAGTCTGGCCATACATACTGTATTTTCATCTTGCTTTCGAAAACGAAAGAGTTGACTTCGTTTAGCGTTTAAGCCCGTAACTCAAACTCAGTAAATTTTCCTCTCTCTCTCTCTCTCTCTCTCTCTCTCTCTTCTCTTTCTCTCTCTCTCTCTCTCTCGTGGGTCCGCAAGCCGAAGTAACAGACACATAGAATGGGAATGCTGAATCAAATCAAATGGAACAAGGCCGAATGGAGTAAAGTCGAACCCTAAAACTGGGACTAGAATAATTGACTGAAAGTAAGTCGAATCGTCTGGACTAGAATTAAATCGAACGTACTGAAATTTAATCGCATGATACTGGAATCTAACTGATGTAATATTAACCCGAGAAGACCAGTGTGGGACCACACACACACAGCGACTAGTGTCGGGTCTACATAACTCCATAATGAAACTATATTTATAGGATGAATTAAACAAGCTATTGTTAATGATCAATGATAAAAATTAACTTGCGTACAATAAAAGACAGCTTTTCCAGAAAAACAAATCTACTTTTGTTGTAATAGTCCACGATGGCGTTCTAGGGTTAAGTGCTGGTTAGGTTAATGTTTTAGCCGTTAGGCGTGCGATTCGTTAGGCCAGGTTAGAGTTTTGGAGTAAGTATAATAGTTGCTTTTGCCGAACTATGACAGGCAAAGGCAGCATCAGTGCCCAGTAGGTTCCCCCCCCCCCCCCCCCCACCCCCCCCCCCCCCACCCCCCAGTTTTCTAGCCGTTAGCTCGGAGTACAGTTGTTAAATTAGGTTAGAGAAAATTAACTAATTCAGGTTAGGTTCGAATTTTGGAGAACGATGGTTTCTTTCACCAAGAAAAGAGAGGAAGAAATGGCTGGTTAGCCCATTTTTCTAGCCGTTGGATGTACCAATCAGGCGTACAACTCAGGAGATGGATATATTTCATTCATTTTAAAAATTATGAACACTTAAATAGACTGAACTGGAATTTTAAGTAGATTTGGAATAAAGTCGAGATGGAATTAAGTCGAATGGAACTAAGTAGATCTCGACCAAGTTCATGGAACATATATACTGAATGATACCAAATTACCGTAAAATAAATAGGAAAATAATGACTTTTTTAAAATTTAATTAAAATGTCAACACAAAAATTGAAATATATGTCAGTAATATATATATATATATATATATATATATATAGGATACCATAAATTCACTTGTACATTCCAGAATTCGTTTCATGGATAACTAATTTGCTTTTAAGAGTTTATAAAAATGATTGTAAAAATGGGATAACTGGGTCCAGGCATCAACGTACCGTACGTAGTCTGTATACATTTTTTGAGACACCCTCTATATATATATATATATATATATATATATATATATATATATACATACACAAACTCAGAATGGTCCCCTGAGAAACTTATATGTTAAACACAGACCATGCATGGAACAAGGAACTCTTCTGGGAAATTACATCCACTATAGTTCGAATAAGTAATGATAAATGACAAATACTATAGTTTTTTCTTTTTCATGATGGAAAGCCCATCATGAAAAAGAAAATACTACAGTATATATAATATATATATATATATATATATATATATATATATATATCCTTTCCTTTAGGTGAGTTTGAATGACGGTTCAGGATATATATATATATTAATAATAATAATGACTATAAAAAATATTAATTGTTTATTTAATAATCAAAAACTGGAGCTGAAGCTCTGTCTAAAATTCCTTCGGTAAGACGACGATACTCGCGCCTGTGTGAGGACCCAAGTTTTTTCAAGAACCTTTTAACCTGTTTCTCTTCATTGGGATCACATTTAGGACAATTCTGATTGTTTTTGAAAAATTCTGCAGCGAGACCTGTTTGGAGAGGAAAAGTTTCTATTTTAATAAACGAGCATCGTATAGGCAATACCGCGTACGTATATAGATAGATAGATAGATAGATAGGAGTAATGTGTGCATGGAATAATACATCAACATCCGTAAGGAGGACGGCTCTAATCTCTGATTTTGATTTCTTTTGCGTGTGACGATTTTTACGTCATTATTAATATAAGCCTCATTATATTAAATTAAAATTAGTCTGTTGCCTAAAATAATGACGAATAATTATGAGAGAAACTAAACTTTTGTAATTATAACTAATTCTCCTATGAAATATTCAGATATAACTAATTTCCGAAAGTTTGTTTAATTGATGAGAAATCAGTGGAGACAAAGATAAATTTTGCGAAATTCTTAATAAAAATTATGTTTATAGTTGTGTGTAATCCATTGCTTAGGCGATACGGTAGAGTTTACTTAAAGTAGAAAGATATAAACGTAAAATCAAATCTAAGGACCAGAACGATACGTACTGTGAGCTCTGTCGAGTCTTGGGTCGCAGGTACTGGAGTCAAAGTTCAGTTGCGTGAGGCAATCGACAATTTTTTAATGATTCTTTCGTCAGAAATTAATATCTCGATCTCCTTGTCAGTGGGGATTCGCCCTTTCACTATGTCACTCCATTCTTGCTGGGCGGCAGCCAAACCCAAAAGACAGAACACGGCAAAAGCTACAAGGATCCTCCTGTAATCAAATGTAAAAATGTGACGAGATAATATCATTGTAACTGGAAAATGTAAAAATGTTGTAAACATGAATATCAGTGTAAATGTACATATAAATGTGGAAAACGCAAGAAATAAAAATTAATAATATTCGAATAAATGAAATGCCAGATGTACGAGCAACCCTTCTATCCAATTGTGAATGATCATCATTGGGTTTCTCAAATTGGAAATTCACAAGAATTGAAAGTAATAAAACGTTTTGAAACCATAATTGTAAATTATTCCCATACTCTACCGGGTGATTTTTCGAACATCTGACATATTAAAAGGTTTGTATTTTTTTTATTAACTGAAATAAAACATGAAATTTTTACTGTACTTTCTCTACACATGGGGAATTAGTCCGTTAGTGCAAAACATGCTCTGTGTGATGTTCTCTCAGCTCATTAACTCTTTGAACACCAACAACAAAATTTTGTGGTACTCTGGACAGAGTACCTGTTGAAATCTGAGAACTTTCTTGTTCAATTGATGCTTTTAATTCTTCTGTTGCGTGTGGGGTCTGTTTAAACACGCTATCTTTTAAATAACCCCACAGATAAAAAAGTCACAGAGAAGTTTAGATCTGGTGATGTTTGTAACCATGATATCCCTTTAACATAAACTGGAGGAAATCTTTTAAACAGGACTCTTCCGACCAAAGTATCTTGACAGTATCGTAAACTGAGAGAACATTACATAAAGCATGTTGATAAAAGCTAATAATAGCGGAGAATATTAATTTTGTTTTTATTTTAAAAAAATAAGATGATCAATAAATTCCAAATAGCTTTTTATACCATGAATAAGCGGTGTCGGTAAAGAGAAATTGTAAATAAATCTATAAATAATAGTTAAACATGGACTAATTGGTGTAGCGTAAAGAATCATCAAGTTTGCACCTCACTTACGCGTTCCAAGTTGTGGCAATATGCCGTTTGAAAATGTGACAAATTTTATAGGTCATAAAATTATTCAAAACGAAGCCAATTTAATTAATGAATTACTGAAGATAAAGGTTTGGGCATAAATATGAACTTTTAAATTCGTATTTTATGTCCAAGACCTTTTAGAAATTGAAATTCGAGAAAATTTTTAATTGTTGACTATGAAGTCTGTGATGGGTATTGACCGAAATGCGTGCAATGCAAAAAGCGGTACATTTTAAGACCGCAGTCAGTTTTGGCAAATACTTTTAGAAATCTTCTAATATGCTTGGGAAAGCAAACATTCTTAAGATATTACTCTACCCTAACCTAACCTAACCTAACCTAACCTAACCTGCCTTACAAAAAAAAAAAAAAAAACCAATTACATGTGGTGCTAGGCTCTATTAAAAATCTAATAAGCAATATATTTTTTAAAACAGAACAGAAGAAAATTGTCCAATATTGTTTACATAAGCGGAGGAGCATGTTTTGCTCTAAATCTACGGGATAATTCACCATATTTAGAGAAAATACAGTAAAAATTCTATGCTTTCATTTCAGTTCAAAATTAAACCAAAAATAAATAAATAAATACATAAATAAATAAATTTTAAATGGGTCACATATTTTTAAAAACCACGATCGTTTGGCAGTTTATAATCATTAATTTGATCAATTAATTTTGAAACAGACGCCGTATCCGATTTATAGAAAATTTACAGATTTATAGAAAATATAGAAAAATTATAAAAAAATAAGTTTATCGAATGGAGGCCATTTTCTTCTTTCTTGACCAACATTAAACGATGATAATAATAGTAATAATAATAATAATAATAATGATAATAATAATAATAATAAATTTGGAAACTATTGTTACTTTGAAACTATTTGTTTCATTTGGTAAAAGAAACAGCACTGCCCATTATAATCTAAATACATTAGCAACGTAATAAAAGCGCACGCGCACTCACCCCACACATTCACACGCACAAATTCAGAAGTTCAGTATTGTAAATTACTATACAACCGACCAGTAAACCAGGACAACTGTGTAAAGTACTTACATCCTGTCTTCTATAAGTAGAATCTAGAAGTAATTGTTTGAAATCAAATATTTCCTTATATATATATTCCAGAATAAAAAAAGTTGCCAGATGTCACCACGGTGACGAATTTACATTCCAACATATGTATTTATTCAGGATATAAATATTACGCTTGAATTTGTAATTTAGATTTTTAATTTAATTTTTTATATATATTTCACTTCATTGTTTCATGATTTTAATTTTTTAATTAAAAGTTAATTTTAAATTTAATTTTAGAATTAAATAAAAATTTTAATTATTTAAAATTACGTCTTCAAAACCAGTTATAAGAGGAGAATTTTCTCTCTCTCTCTCTCTCTCTCTCTCTGAGTCTCTATGGATTTATGTATGTACTTTCGCTGCTCACTGTTTTGTTTGCTTTCAAACAATAGCGGTAGTGATCGAACTTAGTTTGAATAAGGTAATAAAACAACCTCAGTAAAACAAATTTAGTTCCATAGGCTCCCCTCAGTAAAAGTAGATTCTACTTCAAATTTTCCCAAATCACTGCAGGCACTCTGAGTGCCATATTTGAATTTAATGGAAAAGTACTATTTTTACAATGATCATACTATTAGTTGCATCTCCAGACGAAGAAATTCTAATCTCATTCGATGGTGTCACTGTCTTCGTCATCATCGTTATCATCGTCATCATTGTCGTTGTTGTTTAACCATGGAGTGCCAAATTTGTAGCAATAGTGGTGAGTGCCAAATTGGAATTGTGGTTTGAGGTTTACTCGTAAGGATAAACGTAAATTTATATCAATAAAATAGCCCTTTAAAACTGGTTGAGATCAACAATAGGAGTTACGTCAGTATTTATAAACGAGAAGAAAGACTAGTATTTACACAACTTTAATATATATATATATATAATATATATTATTTTCCTTATAATCTTGCTTTGATACTTCCATTGTGAACATCCGTGTTCCATATTTATTCAGTCTTGCCTCATAAAATGACTTTGTTTGCCAAGTTCTGGGAAACCTCTCTTCCCACTTGTCATTCAAAGGTTATCTCAAGTGTTTACTCTTTTGCATATGAACTCGCTGGTAAGGATTTGAAGTGAAAACACAGGTTTCTTCCTTGAAGTTAGATGTACTTCCCGTATTTTGACGAAATCAGTCCACTTTGGAATAATTCCAATTTCTCTGTTCACTCTATATATATATATATATATATATATATATATACAGGGTGTCCCGTAAGTCTGGACACATAGGGATTTATAATATATTTTTTTATTATGTTATTATTATTATTTTATTATTATTATTTTTTTATTATTTTTTATTATGATTTTTATTTGTGGGCCACTTGAAAGCCAAAGTGTACGAGGTCAAACTTCAGAACATTTTCCACCTTAAAGCCGCATTGTGGAGGCGTCAAGAAATTTCTGCGACTGTGATTCAGAAAGTGCTGTCGCAGTGGAGATTGCGTCTTCAACTATGTGTGCGACACAACGGCGGACACTTTGAACAGATTATGTAATAAATTTTTGGACTATTTTGTAATTTTATTATTTTTCCCTATGGGTCCAGACTTACGGGACGGTTCTAGGAAATTTCGCCGCAAACATTTTCGCCGTAGGAAAATTCGCCGTAAACATTTTCGCCGTAAACATTTTCGCCGTAAGACAAATTCGCCGTAAGGACATTTCGCCGTAAATTTTTTTAAAAATAATCAATGGATGATAAAGGGTATTATATAAGCATTAAAAAGGCAAGTCTTTATTCAATGGTAAAAGTCAGTGATAAAACTTCTTAAAAATAAACTCTCTTCCTTCATCAAATTGGTTATGAGTTTCTAGATACTTGGATGCATGTTAGTAATAGAGCTTTGTATTGCATTGTGGAAGCCTTCTATACTGTTGTTCGTTCTCGGTATATTATTATGAGTTCTTTCGACAACATTCCACAATTCTATAGGAAATGTTGGCTCCATTCTTCGCCTTCGCGTGCCTCGGCCTCGTTCTCCTCCTATATAGTGAGTTTCAAAGCAAGATAAGGAATTTATTTAAGAAATTTATTTAACCAAACTATCACGACTTAACCTAACCAATCGTCAATGCCGTACAGTATAAAGAATGTTGGCTCCATTCTTCGCCTTCGCGCGCCTCGGCCTCGTTCTCCTCCTATATAGTGAGTTTCAAAGCAAGATAAGGAATTTATTTAAGAAATTTATTTAACCAAACTATCACGACTTAACCTAACCAATCGTCAATGCCGTACAGTATAAAGAATCTTAATTGTGGTAGACTGCTCGAAGCTAGGTAGACCGCACACTTAACCAGCACCGGCTATTATAAGGGTTCAGTTAAACTTTTTTTTAAATTTTAATTTTATTTTATTTACGGCGAAATATCCTTACGGCGAATTTGTCTTACGGCGAAAATGTTTACGGCGAAAATGTTTACGGCGAATTTTCCTACGGCGAAAATGTTTACGGCGAATTTTCCGGTCACGTTACGGGACACCCTGTATATTAATATAATATATATATATATATATATATACACACACACACTGTATTTACAGGGTATGGCAAAAAAAAAACTAGGCCACTATTTTAAACAATAATGTAAACAAACTTTAAAACAACCTTTTTCAGTGGAGGATCACTTATCTTACACATCATAACAAGAAATGTTCAAAATGCCCTCCGTTATTATCCCTACAGAGTTCAAGACGCATTCGCCACTCGTCGATAGCACTGTTCAGGAATCGTTGCGATATGCTACGCCATTCGTCCACGATTGTAGCTCTAAGTTGTTGAACACTTCGGATTTGATGACCAGGGCGGTAAACCTTTCTTTTAGTGCTCCCCACACTGAGTAGTCCAACGGATTTAAATCCGGGATGTGGCCGGCCACATTGCGGGTTCTATGAAATCAGGGACTGTTTGTCTCAGGTAATCAACTGTGGCTCTTGCGCGATGACAAGATGCGCGATCTTCCTAAAAAACGAAGTTATTACCGCATATTTGTCTAATATCTTAAAAATATGGAACAAGAACATGATTACAGTAATATTCCCAATCCATTCGTATTCCTAGTTCTACAGAAACTATCCTTGTCCTTCCGAGTTTTGAAAATGCTACACCGACCACTACACTAGGAGAAAATCTCTATGTTTCTCTTAACAACTTTTCAGATGTTATATCACGTTTCCTTGTAACAGCGGCAAAACACGATCATTCGGTTTATTAATTAGTTTACTAACTGTAAATATTTCCTCATCACTAAACCATATCGTACAAACTGTACGCGGTGAAAATCTAACGAGTAATTGTTGGCAACATAGCAAGCGATTTTCCTTATGAGTGTCAGTTAAAGCTCGTACTGAAACTCGTTTGTATGCCTTCAAGTTTAAGTCAAATTTTGCCATTCGCCGAACACGTCTGTCAGATATTCCTATTTGTTATATGTTTAATGTTTTTAGACTAGGGGTTCCCAAATTGTGTTCCGCGGAACACTTCTCACGGTATACAAGTGTTCCGCGGAACACCAATTTGGGAACCCCTGTTTTAGACCAACAAAGACCCTAGGATCCACTCATGGCTGGTCTATCTAACCGTGTTTGTAATTGTGTATTGAGCATGTCTTCCGTGGTAGCAGAGGGGACCTACAATTTTTGGTTTCCGAACCACAAAAACCTTAATTTTACTATCTTAAACTATACCTAATCTATCAACATATGCATCTCATCGATTTTTAAACATGTTTACAGACGTGCTACTAATTACTTCTACCGGCAAACTATTCCACCTATTTACTATTCTATGCGTAAAAAAGTTTTTGGCAACTGCTGTCTCGCACCTTCTACTTGTCAGCTTACACCCGTTATTTCTGGTTCTACTATAGATAGCTATTTCGAAAAAGCCATCTCTATTTACGTTATCGAACCCATTCATAATTTTAAAAACCTGGATTAGATCACCCCTTAGCCTCCTAGTCTCGAGTGTAATCAATTTTAACTTCTTAAGCCTATCTTCGTACGTCTTTGACCTAAGCGACGGACTCATTTTAGTTGCTCGTCTTTGAACTCTTTCGATTTTGTCTATATCCTTGCGCATATACGGATTCCAAAATTGGATCGTGTACTCCAAATGGGGTCTAACCTATGATTTATAAAGAGGAACAATAATATCGCGCGATTTGTACTCTAAAATTCCTAGCTAAAAACCTAGCACTTGTTTCGCTACTTTTAAATCACCAGTAACTATAACTCCTAAATCTTTTCCTGATCTACGCTTGCCAACTCCTTTCCCGACATACTATACGCAAAATTACCGTTACGCGAACCTATATGTAAAATTTTGCACTTATCGACGTTAAATCTCATTTGCCATGTGACCGACCAATCTATGATTTTATTCAGATCTTCCTGGATTTTACCTCTATCTTCGTCATTTATTGTCTTACCACCCAACTTCGTGTTATCCGCAAACTTTGAAACTGTACTGACTAGGCTCACATCTAAATCGCTAATATACAGTATAGTACAGGGTGGGCCGTAAGTTTCCATACATAGGAAAATTTAAACGTTTTTTTTTATGTTTCAGATACCCTAAGAATATGCGTTTGTAAGAACTTGTTTCCTGATGAAGCAAATTTTTACGTCAATGGAGAGGTTAATCGGCAAAACATACGTTATTGGAGTAATGCTAACCCTAACTGGCTGAGTCCGACGAAGATGCAAGGTGCCGGTAAAGTGATGGTGTGGGCCGGGATATGGGGTGACAGAATTATTGGACCAATTTCTGTCAGTGGAAATCTTAATGCCGAAAGGTATCTTAACATGTTGCAAGAAGAGATTTTCCCATCCCTGCTAAACGAGGAAGGTAACTTCCCAGTTTACTTCCAGCAAGATGGAGCTCCACCTCATTATGGTCTTCACGTGCGTCGGTATTTGGATCAGCAGTTTCCGGATGCTTGGATTGGTCGGCGTGGTCCTGTGGAGTGGCCTCCCAGATCCCCAGATCTCACCCCCTTGATTTCTATCTTTGGGGGCACTTGAAGGCCATGGTGTATCAGGAAAAGATACGAGACATAAATCATCTAAAGGAACGTATCACCAACGCCATTACAAGCATAACGTCAACTGTGCTAATGCGTGTTCATCAACAGTGGGGAACACGTATTGAAATGTGTTTTCAAAACAATGGCAACCATGTAGAGCATATTATAAATAAAAATGGTTGTCCATAAAAAAATGTTTATTTTTCCTATGTATGGAAACTTACGGCCCACCCTGTATAAGAAAAAGCAAGGGACCCAATAGAGAACCTGAGGAACGCCGCTCGCTACATTAGCCCAAGAAGACTCCGCTCCATCAACGACCACTCTCTTTTTCCTACCTTGCAACCACTTTTCTATCCAACTTATTACTACACCCCTGATTCCATGAGCATTAGATTTTCAACGAGTCTTTTGTGTGGTACTGTGTCAAACGCTTTTTAAAAATCTAAATACACTACATCTACCGCCCGATGGCCATCGTAAACTTCAACCAAGCTTTGGAAAAATTCTAAAAGATTAGTTAAGCAAGATTTGTTTCGCCTATGTTGCGTATTTCTAATCAAGTTATGCAATTCTAAGTGTTCGACTATACGATCTCTAATTATCGATTCCAGTAGCTTACCGACAACAGACGTTAAAATGATTGGCCTATAATTTCCCGCCACACCTTTATCGTCTTTCTTAAAAATAGGTGTTACATTTGCTAACTTGAAATTATATGGTACGCTCCCCTCAGAAATAGACGCATTAAAAATCTTTGTTAACGGCACAACAATGCCTTCTTTTAATTCTTTTAATTGTATGGGATATCTGGAATCGGGGCCCTGTGATTTAAGCATTTTCATTTCACAAATATAGTGCAGTGCCTCCCTTCCACTCACCACAATATTATCTAAAGTATTACCATTATCGAAAGGTATTATGTCTATGACCGTAGGGATATTCTTTATATCTTCTATTGTAAAAACTGACGTAAAAAATTTGTTTAGCAGTGTAGCCATTTGCTTGTTTTCGGAAACCAACTCACCGTCAGAATTTCTCAACGATCCTAGCACGCTCTTTACTGGGTTCCTATTATTGACGTATTGGAAAAATCGCTTGGAGTTTTCTTTGCCGTCACGAGCTATGAAAATTTCAAAATCGCGCTTGAACTTTTTTATTACGCTTTCTTGCTTCACGCCTTAAAGATATATAATTGTTTCATAACCACAAATTGTCTTTATCGCATTTATGTAGCCTATAAACGCTATCTCTACTCTTTATAATATCCC
Organism: Bathynomus jamesi; assembly: GCA_023014485.1. Classification (NCBI taxonomy): domain Eukaryota; kingdom Metazoa; phylum Arthropoda; class Malacostraca; order Isopoda; family Cirolanidae; genus Bathynomus; species Bathynomus jamesi. The sequence continues at coordinate 320,352 of JAJOZX010003063.1, read as the reverse complement.
ATACTCTAGAAGTAAACCAAAGGGCTTGTTATTTACTTTAGCATGCTTAATCTTGTACTGTACACATTCCTTATTTAGAGTCCTAAACACTGTTTCAAACGATTCCCACATTATTTTTGTGTTGGAGGTCCCCATTACGTTTTCCCATTTGATGCGTAACAATTCATTTCTAAATTTACAAACGCGCAGCTCGAACGTCATTAAGATGAATTCCATCTCCGAGGAACAAGTCCCTCCTGCCGTAGAAACTGTTCCAAAAATTCGCAAAATACACTCCTTCCTGTTGGCAAAGAGACTTTAAGTTATTATTAATATAAGTCGCCTTGCTGTAGAACTCGTTACGTTGGATAATTCGAGGAAGTATACCTGTTAAAACAATCTTATTAGTTTTTCCTTTAGTCGCTCTAACAAGTCCCTGTACCTAGCCAGCAGCTCTTCCGATGTAGAATTTAAAATGTTATTAGTACCGACATTAATAACAAATGTTGTGTTCTCAGAGGTTCCGTCTGTAAACTGGTCAACACTATTCGTTTTATCCTCCACCCTTGCATCAGGGTAGCACAGAAGTGTCATTTGGGAGGGCTGTGAGGGCGCTCGCCTACCCCAAGCTCACCAGGGGGGCCTCCAAGACCCTCCACATGATAGTTTCTTAAAAAAAAGGCACCTAATATTTTGTGGATTACCAATATAATGAACTGCTTAGAGTTTCAAAACTTTTTAGAATAATTTGAATAAAATAATGACAATGAATTATGACAAAAAAATTGAAAAATCTGTGAGTAATGTCTGATGTCACTAAACAAGAAACAAATGAGCGCAGGAGTATCGGAGCTTGTGATGGGCTGGTGTTAGTCCACCAGCCTCCAAGCGAGAGGGTAGGGACAGGGACCCGACAAAGGGGTTGGGGCAGAGACGGTTAACATTTAAACTGCCTCCGTCGTGAAGGAAAATCATATCTCATGTGACGTAATAGAAAACGATTTGGTTAGTAGACCTCTGGCAGTTGTTGATAGTTAACTATAAATAACCAGTCTAGCTGATACCATTTAATCATTCTTGTTTATATTAATTTGATTATAAAGTACATTGTGAATAGCACTTAATAAATCTTGACATGTGAGGGGATTCTCACTGCCTTCTTCGCCCCCCCCCAAAGCCAATTTGAAATGACGCCCCTGGGGTAGAAGTAACGGCGCCTACGACGGGGGTTTCTTCTACAGAATTTCTCGAGCTGCCCTTGAACAATGGAATCACCAACCAGTCGTATTTCAGGTTCATCAGGTTCATCAGCGTCTTCGAAACCTAAAACAGAAAACGTGTTGTTTGTTATTATTAAGGGTAGACAAGTCTTAGGTTCTCTCAGTGTGGTTCCATTCCGCAGTTGAACGAAGGGTCGGGAACTAGGAGAAGAGCTATTTATACCATTAGTAGAAATTGAGGCAGGAGAGGCCGTGACTAAAGAATAACTCCTCTCAGAAGTCCCAAGGGATTCTACTTTCGCCATCAGGAGCATCACCCTTTGTTCAAGCCTCCCTCTGACCTCCCTCTCACGTTGTAGTTCGTTCTTCAGCAAATCCATGTTCGAGCGCCACCTGCAAACTAATTGATCATTATTATTAGCTAAATTAAACGCGTAAGCAGCAAACTTTCCTTCGCACCGACTGCAAGTATTTGACGAGGTGCTATGCTATTAACTAATTAAATTACTAGCGTTTGTAAATTAATAGTAAAAAAGTAATTAATAGTAAAAAGCAAATTAAGTAAAGTGAGTTAATAGAAAAAATAACTTATCCGCCCGCTGTTCGACAGATTTTTTCCCACGGAGGGTGACCACACCCTGCCTGCTTATCTTTAGCAAAGAAAAATCAACCTTATTAGACCACGTTTTCCACTCGATTGAAATTTCACACTTCTCGAACACTGTAAAACAAGTTATATGCACTTTACCTCGTTTAATTAAGTAAATATAATAATAAATAAAGTCAATAAATAAAACATACTTGGTTATGAATAAATCGTAACGCGAAGTAATTTAGTTAAGAAGGCACCAAACACTATTTTTTTAAAGTTACTTTGAGTGAAATAACTTATTCAATTGGTAACACTGGACACCCGATAAAACTCTTCTCTTCATAAGTAAAGACGAATCGCTTTCCATAGCTATTTCATTTGGCGTTAAATGCGTCCCAGGTTCTTCTTAACTCAATATTCTTTTCCTATAAGATCGGTATTTGCTTTTGTTCAAGCCGTTCTAGGCCTCCTACTATCTTTTCTACGTTCTACATCACCAATTTCCTTCACTTTGTCTATGATATATTTCAAACGAGCTCCAGTCCATGGCTTATTCGGAAACTCTGTAAGTAATTTTTTTGCTCACCAACCTTTTTCTATCTAACATTTTTTTTTATTAATAACTCGTCTTCACACGAATATTTCGGCATTATTTCGCAGGTTAAAACAGCACTATGGCTTAGCCCATGGTTTAGCAGCTACTGAAATTTGGGACGAGCCTATTCTTGGCCTATAGCCTCGATTTCGCACTTTTTCCAGCGTTACTACGTCTGTTTTGCTAATAAAAACAATCCTTATAATTGTTTAAAATATACGAGGGCCACTCAGTATATTTTGCCCCACCTTTTTTTTTCTTTCCAAGTTTCCTTGTAAGTTCCAGAAATTTTGTACACAAGTAGTTACATACCTTTTTACAAGTTTTATTTTTCCACATAGTCTCCATTCTTTTCTACGGCTTTCCTCCACCTCGAAACAAGGGCCTTTATTCCTTGCTGGTAAAAGTCCGCTGGGTTCCGCTGGAGCCACCTCTTAACCTCCTCAACAACCTCATCGTCACTCTGAAACTTTCTTCCACGAATAGCATCCTTCACTGGCCCAAACAAATGAAAGTCTGAAGGTGCTAGATCCAGGCTGTATGGAGGGTGGGGTAACACAGTGAAGCGCATTTTTGTGATGGCCTCTCTCGTTTGCAAACTGTTGTGTGGTCTTGCGTTATCGTGCAAAAGAAGGACGTCTTCCAGTTTTCTCTCCGGTCGAACTCGCTTTATACGTCTCTGGAGTCTCTGAAGGGTAGCAATATATGCTTCTGAGTTGATTGTTCGTCCTTTCTTCATAATGTCCACCAGAATCACTCGTTTCATGTCCCACAAGATGGTGGCCATAATCTTTCCTGCAGAGGGAGCCATTTTGAACTTTTTCTTGAGTGGGGAGTCTGCGTGATGCCACTCCATGGATTGGCGTTTTGTTTCAGGTTCAAAGTGGTGTACCCAAGTCTCATCCCGAGTCACAATTCGTGAAAGGAAGTTATCCCCTTCTCTCTCGTATGGAACCAACGACTCAGAAGCAATTTATTTTCTTTGCTTTGGGCTTTGTGATCTTCAGTCAGTTGGCGAGGAACAAACCGTGAACACACTTTTGAATATCCCAGTTGCTGAATTATCGTATTCACACTTCCTTCACTAATTCCTAGCTCCAGTGATAGCTCCTTGTATGTGACGTGCCGATTTGATCGAGTGATGCTGTTAGCACGTTGCACAGTGTGAGATGTGATAGCTGATGCCGGGCGACCGCTGCATGGTTCATCATCGAGGCTGGCTCTCCCTCTCTCCGATGATCTCACATGTTTAGACCAGCGTCCATTTGTGCTTCGATCAACAACAGCATCCCTGTAAACGTTTTGTAGATGTTTGTGAATATTTCCAACTGTTTCCTTCTCTGCGGTTAAGAACTCGATAACAGCTCTCTGTTTACGACGCACATCACTGTGAGACGCCATTTTCGAAACTGCGTTAACCATCGGTTTTATACAAGGGCGTTTAAAAGCGGTTTTATACAAGGAGGGGAGGTTCAAAGTGGAAAGATCCGGTTATGTGAAGCGCAGAAAGTTAAAACTTACGGCCCAAAAGACATTTCAGCCCTATGGCCTATTATTTAGCTAAGAAAAAAGGGTGGGGAAAATATATTGAGTGCCTCTAGTACATTTAAAATAGTGGCCTAGTTTTTTTTGCCATACCCGGTATATATATCAGTGGCGACTCGTGATATCATAACATGGTTGTACGATTTCATGTGTTGGGTGCCGGGTGTCTCTCCCGAGATGTGGATTCTTTCCCCACTGACCCCCAATGTCGGTGGGTCGGTGGATGGTGGTTGACCCGATCCATTGGTCCGTTCGCGGGTGGGTGGCAAACGTTTTTTTCATATGAGCGATCATAAAGAACGAACTTGAACATTGTGAAGATGGGTATTAGGCCTATACCCCAAATGTTTTTCACAGTCGGAATGTTACACGGACATTTGTCGCTACCCACACTAAATTCACGAATTACTTAATTACATAGATGGTATCGCGAACAATTTTATAATTTTGCACAATATTATTATACAAAAGATGCCAATAATGTATTTAAGAGAGGAAAGGGCTCTTAGATGCTCTTTGAAGTTCCGATTTAAGCCTAATATTATCAAAAAAGGCTAAATAGTGGGCGCAGCAATGAACGTCATGCACGTTTGGGAACTGTTTTTTTATAACAACATTTACACCAGCTGTATATCCCCTCATAACTGCGGCCATATCATTACTTTGAGCAATTAATTTTTTAGGATAATAGGGAATAATGGAGTTTAATTGCTGAAAAAGAACATTGACAATGGTCATGATTAGCTGGATTAAAAAGTCCCCAAAATCTCTACTTCACATTTCCATCAAGCTCGTAGCTGAAAACAATAGCTAATTGAAACGTATTGGTTCTATCAATTGTTTCACCTGCAATTATGCTTACAAATTGGCTACAGCAATCTCTTTTAATATTTGATTCCGGCTTACTCGCAATGAACAAGAAAGTAGTTCGTTTTGTATTATCACTGAGGCTCCTTTAAACACAGTAGCGTTTTGCAAATGATCTTTTAGAGTCGCATCCAAATCAGCAGAATATTCCATTAATCCTCTAAAAACATCCGGATTGTTGGAAAAATTATTTTCTTCATGACCTCTTAGACCGGCCGCACACAGGATCGTCTTGCGACTCACGTCAGTTGTGAGTCGCAAGACGATCCTGTGTGTGGCCGGCCTCAGGGAAAACTCAAAGTCAGCATCTTTAATAATTTTTTCTATTCGTTAGAGGAATGGCTTCGTGCTAAGAGACAGAAGGTTGTTGTTAATGGTAGTGAATCGGGGTGGTTGGATGTAGGTAGTGGTGTCCCACAGGGTTCAGTGTTACGCCCATTGCTATTCGTAATTTACATTAACGACATAGATGTAGGATTGACTAGTAACGTGTCAAAATCCGCGGACGATACTAAAATAGGCGGTAAGGTTGTTAACGAGGAGGACAGAAATAGACTCCAAGACGATGTAAATAGGATTATGGAGTGGACGGATAAGTGGCAGAAGCAATTTAACGTAGACAAATGTAAAGTTTTGCATATAGGTTCTCGTAACAATAATTACACGTACACGATGGATGATAGAGAGTTAGCGAGTGTTGACGAGGAAGTAGATTTAGGCGTACGCGTATCTAAGGATTTGATAGTTAGGAACTAGTGCCTGGAGTCTTGCGCAAAAGCTAATAGGATGTTAGGCTTCATAGCTCGTAATTTCGAATTTAAATCGAAGAATATTATATTGCCCCTTTCCAAGTCCCTAGTCAGGCCTCATTTAGAATATGTCGTTCAGTTTTGGTGCCCGTATTTGCGTGAGGATATTGATAGGTTAGAAAGGGTTCAGCGTCGCGCCACGAAACTAATTCCGTCATTGCGCAACAAGCCTTATGAAGATAGGATTAAAGAGTTAGATTTGCATTCATTCGAAACTAGGAGATTAAGGGGGGAGCTTATTGAAGTTTTCAAATCGTTAATAAAATCGATAACGTAAATTTTGACAAACTGTTCACTTTCGATAACGACAATACTCGTAATAACGGATTTAAGTTGCGTGGCAGACGTTTCATTACTAATATCGCTTAAAACTTCTTTACGTTTAAAGTAATTGATAAATGGAATAATCTTCGCGCGTCAGTCGTGAACTCTACCAGCGTTAATATGTTTAAGAACCATTTCGATAGGCATTTTAAAAATGTTATCGTTGTTTAAAATAAAAAACAATTGGCAACAGGAGCTCTTGGGTGGTGGTCGAGGATGAGTCTGTTGACGATTAATGCCAGCTTGTGACATGCCAGCGTGTGATGCCAGCAATAAAATTATTATTAAAAAAAAAAAATTAGACTAACACGAACGTAGTTGTAGCTCGTAGCGTAAACTTACCCACTTTTTGTTATACTTTACAAGTTTACCTACTTTTTTTCCTTATCCTCTCCTTACTTGCATGTCTGTAACTCTCTTTACTTGCATGTCTGTAGTTTGCATTGTATGACAGTGAGTTAAGACTGTGTTTGCATTGTTTGTAAGCGTTCTTATTTTACTTCTTTTCGTCTTTCACCCTTTTCCTATTCTCTTCGACTATTTTTCCGACTTGTGGGCAGGGGCCGGCGGATGATGATGGGGAGTCTTTCTTTCTTTTTTTCTGAATGAATTTTAACCCACGAATGATAGGTTTTGCAACTTATTTAACCCCTTATTCTTCTCTTTTAACCCCCTCCTCTTTCCTTTCTCTCGGGCTAACCTTAGAGTGGATTTTAGGTCTTTGTTAGCCTTAGCTTCTGTAGATATGTAGATATGTTTTTCCCAACGAGTTCATTATGCTGTTCATTTGATTTGTCATAAACCGAATCGAGATTTATTTTTATATTCACTGTACCTAAAATAGCCAAACTGATCTTATTGTTTATGTGACTAGTTGACGTTTGATGTCTATTTATTTTGCCAGAAAACTGATTTAAATCAGTGACTCCATTTTTAGTCCAAGAAATATTACTGCCAAACAGTAATCCCGGAAAACAAAATAATGCCGCTTTTCCTGGACGCCCACACGACCACTTGCGGTTTTTTTTTTTTTATATAAGTCACTGGTAAATTTGTTATTATAAAGCTTGTTATTTTTAATGGCCGGCTGAGTTAGGTTTATATTGGGAATTGGTCTACCCAGTTGCTTTATTTTCAACTTGTCTTCAAATGACTTAGATGTAAAGTTGGTTTTTAGAAGGTTTGCATTATTATGAGTGTTACAAAATTAGAAAGTTATTTTGTTTTCAAAATAATTCCTAATAATCACTTTCATATAAACAAATTCCTAATCACAGACAAATTTTTAAAATCTTTGAATAGATCAGTGGAATTATCATTTATTTGGTATCACGCTGTCATGCAGTGAATTGTAAGTTTGCGTACATTTGATGGGAATGAAGTACACAAAAACAAAAACGTATGCGTCGCACTGACAAGAGCTGTATCTTTTCATTTTGTTCTGCTACGGTGCCAGACGCGCAAAATATTCAAGATACGTTTTGATTAAATTCTGTTAAAATTCGATAAACATCGGCTTGTAATGGGTTAAGTAATTTTAACCACGTGAAAGTCAACTTATTTTGAGTGTAAAAATTCTATAATATACTCTCAGTCCAGCCGTTTGTAGTGTTGCGCCTGATACGCTTTGAATATCAGTAAGCATTGTTAATGCCTTGTAGCTTTTTCAGTTAAGGGAATACGTCGTGGCTATGTCGCAGCACCGCTTCCTATTTAGTCAGCGAGGTTAAGCGACGTTGGGTGTGATAAGTAGTTGGATGAGGGTTCAGCATCCGTGTTCAGAGGATGGTTCGGATCTCAGGTAAAGCTGTAAGCCCCATCCGTCACATGACCGATACCATTACGACCGTTCGTGACCACTTGACCTGGATGAAGTCATATTTTTCCTGACCATTTGGCCACCCCCCACCACACCTTTGAT